>JABJVR010007123.1:0-11820 GCA_025773905.1 Chitala chitala | reverse complement strand
TGTGTGTGTGTGTGTGTGTGTGTGTGTGTGTGTGTGTGTGTGTGTGTGTGTGTGTGTGTGTGTGTGTGTGTACACGCTATTATATTTTATTGTTTCAGCTACAACATTACCAATGGATGCCCTTGCATTAGGAACAGAAAGTGTTATAGGTTATACTATATAAAAATATAAGGGCAGATAAACATCCTAATAAACTATATAAACTGAAATAATGAAATAAAGCAAACAGTTAAAGAAATTTACGGATACTGCAGCCAATAACCATTAATGTTTATAAATTAAGATGTGGTTGAGATTAAGAGAATGTCTTTTGCAGATGAGGGTTTAAACACACTGCGTCTCTGCTCCAATACACATCCACAAACACTGAAAGCTCGTTCAGAGGCCACATGGAAGCTGGAATGCAGAAGACATGGCATGCTAGTTTACTAAGCGTTAGAGATTCCCTAATGTGACTCTTCCATCACCAAAGAATCTGCTTGGCTCTAATGATTCAGTTGGCATCAGCTTTACTTTAGTCAGTAGACTAAAGGTGATATGGACATGATATGGTAATGGAAAGTTATTGACTGTTTATTTTGCTTTACTTAAACCTTGCAAGTTTGCAAACAAAAGCCTGTATGAGAAATGTCTTGCATCGTTAGCTGTGTGATGCTAGCCTCTAGAAAGTTTGTCATTGATTTCAGTATCATTTGATTTTCTATACATTTCTTGATTTATTTACAAAAAAACTCTAACACAAAATTGCAATTATTTTCAGCCCATTTTCTGTGTGCATCATAGTCAGCTATTACCTTCTATGAGCAAAATATACAAAAATAAAATTTTTTTTAAAGCCTGTTCCAGATTTTAATCATAGGTTTTATAGGGGTTTTAATTCAGCGTATATAAGTTATTTGAAAGGATATTGTAATAGGTTATTGTTGTTTTTTTCTTCTGCAATGTATACAGCTGTGGTCTGTGTGACCAAAACTGCATCAGGCACAATTTTGGCTCAGTTCTCAATGCGTTTAGGACACACAACCTACAACGGTGTAACACACACAGAATGCATTAAGTCAGCACAAATACAGCAAGTGTGATGATTTAAAACAAAATATTTACAGAGCGAAATCAGTATTTGACTTACTTATCCATCATTAAATTCATGTCTTCGTTAAATTTTGCAGCTATGTATACGCTAATAGGAGTGCGTGAAATTTTTCTATCAAAAAGTGGGGGAGGGCATTTGTGCCCGTGTGCACGAGTTCTCTCTCGTTCATGTAGAAGATGAGACCTGTCCTTTTTTGTCATATATACTTAAAGTTATTTTTCCCTTAATAAAGGCTGGAGTGTCCTGTTTGCTGTAGCCATCATAGCACCCTCTACTGTTGCTCAGACATCACTGACTGCAATGTCTGCCATCTTACAATTTCACTTTGCAGTTTCTCTCTTTTTTTTTTTTTTTTTTCGCCTTTTTTTTTTTTTTTTCAGGAATTTCTTTTTTGTAGTGTAATCTGCTTTAAGATCTACTTAAGTTTTCAGAGATCAAAGATAGTTTCTGGTTTTTGTGTCAACTTTTATGTATTAAGCTTGGTGAAGAACATCTGTGCTGTAATGTGTTATTTTAAAAATTATTTAAAAATTTAATTCACTCCAGTACAAGTTTTTAATAATGTTTAAGTTCTATGAAATAGGATTTAGGTGTTTTAAAAGCTACAGGATGCTCTAATGTTTTAATTGTATTGCTGGTGTTTGAGTTTGCAGTGTGGTATTGCCTTTTCATCTTCAGTGTTGCATGTTCAGCCCTAATCAGCAGACTCGCCCCTTGTCATTCTCTGCATCGTGACAAGTAATGCCATAACATAACCGTCCTCGTCGCTGTCACTGCCAGAAACCTGGATATTTGTCAGGTCTGTGCTGGGCTAATTACCTGACCAGTCACATCGACAACTCCATGTTCAGAGTCTGCTGTGGAAACCTATGTGTCATATGACATGCTTGGGCCTGGCCTGCGTGGATATCTGCACGCAAGGCTGACTGCTTTGTGCCTCCGTGGGCCAGTTGTGACTCCTGAAAGGCATGTTGTAATGGTGTCTGTATGGCAGCACACTGGAACCGATTAGCCTTGTTTGTGCCACGCAAAGACCATGGTGGTGGTGATTTACTTATTTATAATTTTTTTTTTATCCCCTCCCCGGTACTGCTTCTTGTCACATGAAGGCCTTGTACATGTGCTGTGGGCTCCATGAAGTGTGTCCATGTGTGCCAGCTCTGCTGCTGAAAGCTCTCAGCAGGCATGAAGCGAGAGCTGCTTTGGGCAGGTGTTTCGTGTTCGGACTGTACTAATTTTTAAAATGGGACACTTAGCTCCGCTCTTGCTGCGTGTTCTTTTGGGATGGCTCACCAGTCACTGACTGCTGAAAATGAAACCACAGATAAGATGGTCTAATTTGTCTTAAAACTGTTTTCATTCAGTTGCTGCCTGGCTTCAGGGAGGGAAGTTGTTATACTTGACTGATCTCATAAAATGTTGCTTTTTTATTCGACAGTAAAAATATGTGAAATCAAAGGACTACCTTAGTGTTTATATCTGGAAATATTGGGGGTGTTGTATAGTAACATGTATAGAATTTTCTGCATTTAGAAGATGAATGCCAAGTGTATCCTGAAGAAGTTTGTCCTGCTTTGTCAAGTTTGCCTTAATGTGTGTTGCTTCCAGAAGACAAATATGGGCATTTTTCCATTGGTTAAAATTCTTTTAAAAATTGTAATAAGTCAGTACTAAATGTATGAATCTCTACCAAGATGCTTTGGAAAATCAGTCAGCACCCCTCACTCGGTGCCTTGCATTGAGAAAATAAAATCGAGGAAATGTCAAGGGTCGTTTAGTACTATATTTGTACTGTTTACATAGTCTCGGAGTTGTAGTGAGCAGGGAGGAGGGGGATCTGGGTGCCCTTTTGCAACCTTAGTGTTCTCTGAAACGCTGTGCCGCGTGGCCAGATACCACGTCGCCTGCCGAGCTCTGGGATATGGTTACCAGGTGGCGGTGAGAGCATGGCGTGGCCGTCTCCAGGGAGCTAGCAAGCGTTGGCTTTGTACAGGGCAGAGCCTCATCATCTGACAGGCGACCCTGTCTGCGAGGAGGGCCGAGCCCAGCAGCCATGAATGTAAACAGATTATAAGATTAGCAGGCATGAGAGGTAGGCTTGGCGTTCACTTCCTTCTCTCTCTCTCTCTCTCTCTCTCTCAGGCTCTGTAGAGGCAGGAGAAACGTCTCGCTGGACCGAGGAAGAAATGGAAGTGGCGAAAAAAGGTAAGGGTTTCCCTTGTCATTGGTTCTTTAAATTTATGATAAAAGCTTGCATTTAAACACACCTAGAACCATTTACATTTGAGTTCCTTGTGGGTTCTTTGATGGAGATGTATCAAGTATTGGTAGTGTTGCTGCTGGTTCCAATATCAGAGCTACCCCTTCCTACTACTCCCATGCAAGAAGACCGCTGCACTACATGAAGTTAGTGTGGACTTGGAGTAATGTAGTAGGACACCAGTGGCCCTTAAGTTTTCTTATGGGTTTTTTCCCCCGATAAGGGTCCAGTGCCTTGTTTAATGTCTGCCTTTTAATGTCTACCCTGTGGGAACAGACGTTTTGAACCCAGCTGCTCTGGTTTACTTTCTGTAAATATTTTTAGTGATTCGTGTTTCTTGCAAGTTATTACAGGCTTCTGACCCCAGTGCACTGGATTTTAACTGCAGGCTCTCTGCAAGTTCAGATTCTGCCTAGTGCTTTGGTGATAGCCTGAAATGCTAACATGTCAAAGTGACAGGAGAGGGCACGTAGGTGTAGCTAATCCTGATAAATAAAGGTACATCAGGAGTGAGATTTGGCTTTCTGTTTTATCCCCAGGAGTTGAGCACTGGGAAGAAATGTCACGAGTAATACGTTTACAATATCGGTGTTAAGGCGTACGTCCGTTTTTAAGAATGGCTTTAATAACATTAAATATCATTTTTTTGTCTTACGCTATTGTTGAATTGTGCAAATAGTAAGTTGTTGGTTATAAGTGTTCTGCACCCTAATTTTGCTGTAAGTGTGACGCTCTTAATGTTTGAAGTCCCCCAGTTGATGGAAGAAGTTTCAGTGCTAAAGAGACGCGTGGAGGTATCCGTGTCTCCATAGCTAAAGTTGGGACCGCGTGTTGGCGCTGACAGTGCGGTCTGGTCTTTGTTACGTGGACGTTGTTATTGTTACACATGCAGTAGGGATGGGGTCGGTGAGGGGTGAGCGTCTTCCCCTGTCGCTCAAACCACGTTTCCACCAAAGGGCTTCATGGCTGCAGAGCTGCTGCCCTTTAGAGTACAGATGCCCCATCTGGTGGGCATGGCTAAGGATGGAACCTGTGTTTGACGCCTATGTTCTCTCCCAGGCACCTCAGGACTGATGGCATGGTGCCAAGCCCAGCAACAGAGACATATAAAGCAGGCTGACGTGTTGGTGTGTCTCTACTGTGCTGGTGTTCTCTATATTTTAAATGTTTGGGTTTCTGATGGAAATATGCCGCAAGTTAAAATTCTCTAGTTTGATGCAATACTGATCTTAAAACGACATTAGCAGCAGTTTTCAAGGGACTTTTAAAGATGTATTCTATAACTTTTTTTTTTTTAATTTTTTTTAATTTTTATTATTGTCCTATTAATGAGACTGAATGAAGACTCCTGTATGTGCTGGGATTTCAGAGGTTTGACCTTTTCCCCACATTCGTTTGCTGTGTGCCCATTTGTCATTGGGCTTCCTGAGGTGAGGCACCCTTATGTTGGAGAAGGGCTAATCCAGGTCATTCTGGCTGCTGCTTTTGCTAAACGCCATCTTGGCAGTTTACAAAACTGTCAGAGCTGATTGGAAGATCTGGTATTTGACACTGTTCTAGCAGGTGGCCAGCCCGTGAGAGGATGCCCTGTCACTGAGTTCAGTGGCTTTTTTGCCATGGTCATCTGGGGTTTGCAGGGTGCTGACGTGGCTGGCCAGGTTCTGATTAACAAGAATACATTTGGATGTGCTAGAATAGGGTTGGATGTACCAACTGAAATGCCTGGTTTTCCCTGAAGTCCTACTCTTGTTTAAACAAGTGTCTGGGTTAGGGTTTAGGTTAGCTGCCTGCAGCACTGCTGGTTACCTCTGTCTAGAGGTGCCCCTATCGGTAAGTATTTGTTTCATGCTTCAGGACCATCCAGCCAAGGTGGGGTGATGTTGTAATGAGTTATGGGGCATGGACTGTGTGAGGGTGAGGAAGGCCATACCTCCCAGTGGGTCATTGTGGGCTTAGTGCAGGGCGCTGTTCGTTGTGCAAACTTACCATCTCCCTCAACTGGGTTCAACCTGCTATGATTGTAGGATTAATGGTGCATGGGCGCAACTGGTCGGCCATTGCCAAGATGGTGGGCACCAAGAGCGAAGCGCAGTGCAAGAACTTCTACTTCAATTACAAGAGGCGGCACAACCTGGACAACCTACTTCAGCAGCACAAGCAGGTATGCGGGCTGTCTGATGCCTCAGCAGGCCTGTCATGGCAGGGCTTGTTTCCAAGATTTTTACTACTATGCAGAACTGGGAGAAATGTTGTTAAACTGAGGAGCCCACACAGGAGTGACACCGTGGGTTTAACACCCACCCCTCCCCACCAATTCCAGGATGTCCGGCGGTCACGTGCGGACCGAGATGTGTCCCAGAGCGAAAGTGTGGCGTCCACTGCCTCAGCAGCTGATGAGGAGGACAATGAAGGCTCCAATGAAGATGAAAACCCTGAGGACAGTGAAGGTCAGACCTCATAATACCCCTGCACACGTATATGCGTGTGGCCACGCCTGTGCTTACCTTTCCTTAGTAAAGTTTAGTGGTAATGGTAGTCCAAATATAACGGTAAAATGATGCTGCCAGACTTGCAGGGTTGTTACTTAAGGTTGTGGTTTCCTCTCTTCTTCGGTACAGGCTTCTGTGCTGTGCTGGAACAGTTTGTGGAACAGTGTCCAAAGAAGTGATCTGAGTCAGTGGTGAAAGCAGTACTTAGTCACCTATTTAATCAGCCCGTGTTTCTGTTCCTGTCTGTGGTCCAGAACAGAGACTGGGGGGAGGGTTTTAAGTCATAAACTGATACATGTAGTTTCTTTAAAGGCTGGTGTGTCCCAGTTACAATATCTTACATGTTTGATGAATTAGCAGCTTGTGGGGAATGCAGTGCCATGCTGCTGTCTGCTGATCTGACTTGTGGCTCCTTTCTATCTGAAATGTCCTCGCTGGCTGTGTAGTCACACTGAAGGTGCTGGTTGTGTGTTCATGTAGCCAAACCCATGCATGGGTTGTAAAAGTCACTGTACTTATTGGAAGATGTCTGGAATGCGATTACCTGGGCCGTGCTGGGTCCCATCTGGAAGCGTGCCAGCGCAGAGGGTCTGAGCTGCCCTCCCATGTGCCTCAGGACGGTGCAATACGCTGCTACAATGTGGCATCAGCTGGCACGGCTCCGGCCCTGACTCACTGTGACAGCGTGGCTGTGCTTTGCTATGTGCCAATGCACAAGATCCGCTGATGTGCAGCTGCGTCTCTGGGGTGTCTGTGAGAGGTCATGGCGTCCATTTACAAAATAATCACTTCATGAGTTGTTTCTTCTTTTTCTCATTCCAGAGAAATTTCATCATTTTATCCATGTATTTTGTTTTCGTCTTATGTCTTGTGCTAAGCAGCTTCAGTTTCTGAGATTTAATACCCCACTGTATGTGATATGATTGTGCTTCCGTTTTCTTCAGTTGTCATCTTTGCTGTGAGACAGAGACCGTGTGTAAAGGCAGTCTTAAGGCAGCTGTTGAAGTAACCCAGTGCTTGTTTGACTGATTAGCCAGAGCTGTATTTAGTCTGTCCGGGATAAGCTGTAGGGTGTCTGTGTGCATTTTGCAAACTCACGCTACGTGCATGCCTCCTCCCTGCAGGCGTGGAGAACAGCTCCGATACGGAGAGCGCCCCCTCCCCATCGCAGTCTGCTAAGGCAGGCGAGCAGCGGGCCGACGGTGCCCCTGGGGCCGACACCATGGCTGAGCCAGAAGGCACCACTAAAGGCATGGAGCCGCCTTACGGGGAGCTGCGCGTGAAACTGGAGAAGAGCCCGGATGTAGGTGAGCCCGCGACCCTAGAGGAGCGAGCGCGCATCGCCTTCGAGGCCCAGGTGCAGACCAAGGTCGAGCCCCCGGATATGGAGTCCAAAGCGCTGGCCGATGTGCGGGTCAAGGTAGAACCCGACGCCAAAGATAAAGGGGACCAGGTGGATCCAGTTGAGCCGGGGACTCGCCCGTCCCAGAGGGGGCCGCTGAGGGACACCCACTCCGACAACGACTCGAGCGCCACCTGCAGTGCGGACGAGGATGTGGACACAGAGCCTGAGAGGTCGGGGTAGGTGCAGCACTGCTCCAACACGGGTGTGTGTAGGGGTGTGGGGAGTGTTTCGCCCTTAATACGCTTGCTGTCATCACTGCACTGGAATGTTGTGTTTGTAAAGAAGTTTAAAGATGGAATTCTGGAGTTAATCTCTTAAACAAGAAGATATTGCTAAAATATTTAATTTTTAGTTATTCATTCTGTTGGTGTACACCGCAGTAAAAAATTAGACTTGCAGTTACAAAAATCATAAAGTGTGTTTTTTGGAGTGGAGGTGAGGGGGGGGGAATCTTGCTCTTAATTCTGTTTGAGCAAATGCTTTTTAGACTTACAGAGGCGTGTAAACGTTTGGCCAGGGTTTGTAATTGTGTGTGTCCTCCTGTTTCCAAGAACTAACTTTGTCCAACACAAAAACACATCTGCTGCTGTGAGACCAGCATTCCAGCAGATGCATGAAGTCCAGTCGGCCTCTTCCAGAGTATTTGTGCATTAAAAACCTGACGTTAAAAAAAGACTTTTCCTTAGTTGCAAAACTTTTTTTTTTTTTCTTTTGTACCAGTAAGTTCTGCATTTTAACTTTTGTATAAATGGATCATTGCACACGTTTTGTAATGATTGTTCAGAGGCCATTTTTTGATGAATTATCGGAAAGTGGTGCATGAATGTTGTCTTTTTTGTTGCAAGTAAATAAGGCACAGAATCTCGGTTAAAGGTTGCTGCTGTTTTCAAATTTGTGGAAATAACTCAGGGTTCATTGCCACGTCCTCTATAATGAGTACCTTGCTTGGTGTGGTGGAAAATGTGTGTGCCAAAATGTTTTGGTTGGGAGATGGGGGGGTGGCCCAAAGGCACAAGCTCCACACGAGGGCAAAGGATCACTTCATGTGCTCCCCCCCTCCACTCTGAAAATTAAATTGCTTCCGAAATCCAGAGTGCTGTGCTTTTTGACCAAGGTTTGGCAGTTCAGATGTTCGCCTGCTTTCTGTCTTGCCTCCTTGTTTATCCTCCCCTCTCTCCTCCTCTTGTTCCCCCATTCTCTTTCTCTGCTCCTACACTGAAGGTCTCCTTCCTATGTCTTTGTGCTCTGAGTGTGCCAACATGGACGCTGTCTGACTCTGTTGTGACCCCCCCCCCCCCACTTCCTCAGGCTCTACTCCATGGATAAGCCATCTCTGCTGAACCCCGGAACGGTGCTGGTGTCGTCGACCAAGAGCCACCCTAGCATACAGCAGCTTCAACAGCGGGCAGCAACGATACCCACTATGGTCAGTGCCCTGTGAGCCCTGCGCTCACCCGTTGTTGAGCTCTTTTGCAGTGTGGTGTTTTTGTGCCACACTACAGAACAGGCCTCACTCAGCCCCTAAGGTTCCAGATAATGGCCTTATTAGAGTTTCATATGGAGGCTGGGAGCGGTTTACTGTGTTGAGGCCTTCTCTTCACACGCACGTAATTTGTAAAGTGCTTAATGTTCAGAGCAGGGGCTCTTGATGTGTAACCTGGACCCTCATGACACATAAATTAAAACCTAATAGAGTGCTGTACGGTATCGCTAATGGACGAGTATTTTCTGTGTGCTCTCTTCTGGTTGACCTCCATCACTCGGCCTGTCTTTGGGCATTTGCACTGCCGGTTTGTAGCTGTAGCGATCTCCTTTCACCCCTCGCTGATGCGGCCTCTCCACCAGGTTCCAGTCTCCTTTGGCCCCGTCAGCATGCCCCTGGGAACCCCGCTCAGTGGCTACACCATGTTCCAGCACCAGATCAAGGCCGCACACGAGTTGGCTCACCAGGAGGAGAAACAGAGGCAGGACCAGGCCGATGCGGAGCGGCGGCAGGCTCGCTTTGCCACGCGGAGCCCCACCATCGTGGACAGGGAGGGTAAGGCTTCATACGAGTCAACCAGCAGGCAAGCACGTACACAGAGACGTGTGCATGAATGGACATGTACGCAGGACACGCAGGTGCACATATGTTGCATATGTACCTGCATTCTTAGTTTATCAGCCATGCCTGCTTGCAATTGATGGCTGCGTCCCTCTTTGGACACTTAATGTGTACTCTGCTGGAGAGCGTGGTCAGCATGCACACAACATAGGGGAGTGTTTCTGTATTGGAGAAGCCCTGGCCTGTTTCTCACGTAGAGGTAGAAGGAATGCCTGCGTCGGCACACCTTTTGGCATAGGACAAGAGAAGGGCCCCACAAGCAGACAGCAGAAGTGGCATATTTCTTTAATATCGTAAATGTCATGGAACTTCATGGAAACAGTCTAAGGAGGGAAGAAAGCTGAAAGGTGACCCTACGTTACCTTTTGCCATTACTGCATAAATATGTATGTGTATAATATATAATACGTAGTTAAGCTTACTAATATATAATTATTATTATTATTATTTTACAGAACTAATCTGAGAATAGTGTTTGGTGTTATATAGCTGTTGCCATTTCAGAGTTATGAGCTTTTCATGCTTCATGTAGCAGAAGAGGGTTTTCAGAATAGAATTTGTTTAAATCTTTAGCACCAAGGTCGTTTAGGATGAGACAGAAATAATGATGCAAGCAAAGTTCTCGACACTGCATCGGCCAGAGGTTTGGAAATGTGCATGCCCTTCAGACTTTGATTTGTTGTTTTGCTCTGTGTGTGCATGTGCGCAGGTAAGGCTTTTGCCTACATGTCCTACGACATGAAGCTGACGATGGAGCAGGATGCGCAGTGTCATGGTAACGCTGGCAGGTCTGCGTCACCATACAGACTGTCTCCTCGGGAGCTGAGCAAGGCCTCGCCGCAGTCTGATGCCAACGCGTCACGTTACAGCGTGCCACCAGGTAACCATGGTCACCAGCTGTAGGCCCTCATGTCATGTTGGTGCTTGTAAGAACACTAAGATCATTGTGATGTCAGTTACTGTGTATTATGGGAATTTTTGAAGTCTGGTTACGAGATGGCTGACCCGTTCCCCCAGAGTCCTCAGTCTGTATTATTTGTGTTGTCAGTGCTCGTAAATACAAGGCGCTTTGGCATGAACTGCAGTCATTTATTTCACTGCACAAGAGCCTGCTGTGGTGTGTTCGAAGCCCCTTATGAGCTCCTTGTGGGTCATCATTTGAGCAGGTCGTACGAACGCGTGCCTAGTTAGTACTGGAGACACTTCTTTTCCTCTTTCTTTAATTCTGTTTTAATTAATGTTACTCACCCCCTTTCACCGGATAGCAATCGTAGAGTCCACAGACTCCAGCTGTGCCACCTGCCAGTCCCTCAGCCCTTGTCAGTGGCAGGCTTAGCCAAACTGCAGGGCTGCTGCATGCACCCACCCCCCACTGCATCTTATTCATACTGGTGCTTAGTAAGCTAAGTGCCTCTGTGGTAACGTTCTTCCAACTGCAGCTCATGTCATGGCAGCACAGTTACTTTGTGATGCTTTGGGCTCAGAAGGTACTGTTAACATGCCAAAGATTTCTTGAGCAAATGGCAAAGGCAAGGCTTATCTCAGCCACACCCCAAATATATGTATTTTTATATTTTTCGTCATGAGGACTTTCCAGTGATCACATCGGTCGTTCGTGTCTGGCAGTTGAATCATGTCAACTGGACTTCTTGATATGAACGTTTCAATACTCATCCAAGTAGCTTCATCAGCCTGAAACGAAATTGGTCAGGGACCCCATATTTATCCTCCAGGATGGTCTCACATCAGTCTCATCTCAGGCTGAAGAAGCTGCATGCATGAGTATTGAACCGTTCCTATCAAGAAGTCCAGTTTACACGATTCAACTTCCAGACAGTTCCACCTGGATGACTGAGAATCTTCATTGACATATTGGTCGTTGATCTTACTGATTATTATTGGACTGTCTGATGGTGAGCATGTAGCCGGGTCGTTATCTGAACTTATTCTCGTCTTTTTACAATCCTTGCTACGCCACGCCACGCAGTCCTGCAGCCAGCTCCAAATCAGGTGCTTCAGAGCCAGCCCGACGGGGTGCGCGTGACGTTCAACAGGCACAGCCGTCCAGCCAACATTCCATCCCCGCCGCCTCTCATTCCCACGTCCAAGCCCTCTGACAAGCCGTCCTTCATCCAGGGAGGCTCCATCTCCCAGGTGGGCCTTGTCTGATAACGATATTAGAAACCAGACGGAGCCGGATGTGCAGAGGTTTTAACCTCTAACTGCAGCCCTTAGCTGAGGGAGTTTTGTTTGGGAGGAGCAGCCCTCCTGTTGTTCTTCTCTCCCTGGTGATTTGTGGGTGTCTCTGAATGCTGACATTAAGTATGAGTGTAACTGGGAGTTTTCCTTTTGATCACTGTACGAGTTGGAATTTTAAGTACAAATAGTCCAAGTCAGGGGGGGGGGGGGGGGGGGGGGGGGGGGGGGGGGGGGGGGGGGGGGGGGGGGGGGGGGGGGGGGGGGGGGGGG
>JABJVR010007122.1:0-11820 GCA_025773905.1 Chitala chitala | reverse complement strand
CAGTGTGATTACCCCCTCCCACCACTTCCCACCAGCTTCAGCTACCGTCCTTGCACATTCCCACTGTCTGCTGCCTTGCGGGTGTAGGTGGTGGGAGGTTAAAATGCTGATTAAAATTAGAGAAGAGAAACAGATGCCTCGTTTATCAGACCCGTCCTGTCCTGCAGAGACAGGATCACTCGCCCCGCTGCGTCGAATGCAAACGCTGCCCGGTCACTCGCCTGCCGATGCCAGGACACTGCCCCCTTTGTGCAACCTGAGGCACACGGGTTTACCTGCGACAGGCGGTTCCTGAAGACAGAGGCTCTTTTAATATCGGCTTTTAAATGGGGGTAAAAAAAAATATCCTTTTTGACTTGTAATTGTATCCTCGGTGTGTTGTAATTCTTTTTTTTTTTAAACAACCTGCTGGTGGTATAATAGCGCGCCCCACTGAAAAGCACAGCACTTATTGTGTTCGTAGTCTGTACTGAGGTCATGTGCTCCTGTTGCCCTGAGAGACGGCTCCCTGTTCTCGGGGTCCGCACCTGCTGCTACACTGGTACAGTGCAGCTATCCTGCTCCACCCCTGGACACCTTTATCAGATGGAGACCCCATCCGGCCTTCCCAGAATGAAACGCCATTTCGTCTCGGTCCAGAATGGGCCCGTTGGGTGTCCCTGCAGGCCTTAGAGACGTGAGCACTGCGCATCTCGCCTGCTGCCACGCGGGTGACACACCAGCCGTGATTAGAGCGGTAACACTCTGCCATTAAACACACATTTAAATAGATGCTGCCTGGGGAGCGGGGGGGGCACTGCTGTAAACGACAGTGTTGTGTGATAAACTCCTCATTTCTTCGCTTAAATAACGGTCCCTTCCTCTCTCTCTACAGAGCTTTTTACACCTTGTTTTATCAGTGTGTTCTGTGAATGAGAGTCTTCCTCCCAGTTTCCTCCTCCCAGTCCCCCCCACTGTTTCCTTACCTCAACTTCAAGGCATAGAGCCACAGGGCAAGTTGGGGTGTCCTACATCCTCGTGTTTGTTTATTCACACATGGGGAGAGGGGTACACACAGGACTGTTGTCCGAGGGCCTCGCCCGAGCACAGAGCGAAGCTGCCTGGCTCAGTTGCTGTTTGCGCTGTTTGGAGATTCTCCTGGGCTTGTCAGCCTGTGATGTAACCATGGGTATGTAGAATGAAACCCACTTATGAATCTAAAAAGAGAACTAATTGCGGGTTCAGTAACACCGGGGAGTTTGACAGCGAGCTCCAAGTTGCCTCCCTGTCCAGCACCACGTCCCCTCACTAGTCATAAAGCGGAGGGACGAGGACTCTGGAGTGCTGGGAAACTGCTGTTAACCTCCTCCTCGGGGTCTCATGCCAGCCTTGACGTGTTGACGTGGTGCCGCTGCTGTGGCTGCCATTTGTCAGTCGTGTAATTTATATGTCGTTTTTTTTTTTTTTTAAAGCGATGTTTGTTGGATCAAAATGTACAATGAGAGAAAAGATGATTAAACACAGGCAATATAAAAATGAGTAAATGCGTAAATAATGAAATATTACCTACAGAATGTTAAAAGTAAATTAAAAATACAATAATGTTATGAAATAAGAGATTTCACACATTAAGAAAAACATCACATGACTAACATGATGGGGTATTAAAGGCAAGCAAATAAGGTCTTTAATCTGGTTTAAAAAATGTAGATGGATGTAGAGCAGGGAGAGGTGAGGAATTCCATAGCCTACGCACTGCGGAGGGAAGGGCTTCAGGATCAAGGAGTGGGTAGGAAAAGCTGGTTGGCTGATCTGCGGTGGGGTTGAATGAGGTTTGAGTTACTTGAGAGATGTGTGTGAGTCACCTACTGAGTGGTTCTGTGTGCTCCTCAAGCATGCAGGGTCCACCGGATCACCGTGTTTAGATCTAAGCAAAGGCAGTGAGCCTGAATTGGACCTGTAAGGCAGCCAGAGCCAGTAATGGGGGGGGTGGCAGAGTTGTGTTAGTAGCAGAAGGCGTCAGGATACAGGATAAGGCTTGGGCACCAACGAGACCTTAAGGGCATGGGGGAGACAGTGTCCCGGCAGGTGGGGTTAGCCAAAGGGGACCACAAGGGGAAAACTGCTTTGTGAAAACGGGTTGAATATAAGTGACGCTGGACAGCTAAACTCCTTGCCTTGTTTCTGTGTATTTTCCCCTGAAGGGGCAGGGGGAATTACTGGGGAATAATTAACAGGGAAGATTGGCTAGGTGGAAATCACCTAAGTAATTGAGCACAAGGGCGGAGTGTGGGAGTTCAGAGGACAGTGTTATCAGGACAACACCCATTGCGTTAGTTGCTAAGATAAGAACAGTTCAAATGCATATGTGTATGTAAAGAAATAATGCTTCTTGGGTTTTGCATAACTCCAAGGCAAATGACATGACTGTCTGAGTTTGGCTAAAGTTGTACTGTGGAGAGGGGGGAAAAAAAACAACTTAAACCAGGATGGACGTATGCTTGGCGGTTTCTGGTGTGCTGTGTTTTTGTCCCCATTTATATCCATTTAGGGAACGGTCAGAGAAGCTGGATGTTAGATGTGCCTTGGCTCCAGTGCTCCACTAACATACCAGTCATCTCCCTGTGGAAGCTCCTGCTCCGGAGTCCTGGGTCCAGTTTCTGTTCCCCTGTAGGAGGAATCTCCAGGCGAGCTGGAATGCTCAGTGTCTAGATGACCTTTTGGTCACATGCGCAGTTAATGATTGTTAGCTGGAAGGCTTCAGGTGGCTTTGGGGGCGGGGTGACATGTTGTCAGTGGGGCCTCCCCAGGGGAAGGGAGGAGGCATCCCCTTCCCCATGGGTCTGTGCTGCATCTCTCCTCCCTGAGTGCACCATCTGCACACCAACACGTCCCTGTCCAGATGTGAGGCGTCAGCTGGGGCTTGAGGCCAACAGCAGGGCTGTGGAGTCAGTACAGAAAACCTCCGATTCTTGACTATATGGTACCACTTTCTCTGACTCCACAGCACCGGTTTAAACTCCGACCACCTCTTGAATCATGTAATAGCCTCTCATAGTGTAACCCATTAACTAAAACAAAGTTTTATATGAAACGAGGCTATTTGTTGACTTCTGCTGTCTCGTGTAGACCCAGATCTTAGTCATGCAAGCCCACAGGCGTAGCCTCAGCCCACAGGCCTAACCTCAGCCCAAAATTTGAACATGATTTTGGGGTTGACTTATCTCGTAACTATAGGTGTATATCTATATTACACCTCTAATTTTGAGGGCCAACTTGTACAGCAGATGGACTCATATGGTGGCATATACAGGTCATTTGGTCAGAGTTGGTACAGCCCAACACGTGATGCGAGGAAAATGAAGTCAGGCTGACTGTGCTCTGAGCAGCTCCGTGTTCGAAGCTGTTATTGGTCAACATAACGAGTCTAGCCCCCTGATTAGTTGGCCCGTTGGTACGCAGCTGTGGGCTGATGGCCATGTGAGACCCTCTCCAGTTAACAGAGACACACTCGCTGACCGTGGAGCAGATGTGATGCGTTCAGGTTTAACACGGGTAAACGCTGCATATTCTTCACCTACGTTTGGTCACGTGGTCAGGGTCCATTTCGGCTGTTAATAAAGTAAAAACGTGGGTCAAATGCAAATATGAATGATGTCAGATGTCTTATTTCTTAAAAGACTGTACGTTTAAAGTGATATTTTTTGCCATGCGTTTGTGTCTGGGGCCATGGTGTCAGAGGCTTGGTGAAACCCTGTAAACTCTGTGTTAGGTGCTGTGAACAGAAAGCTGTGAATTAGTACCAGTCTGCTGTAATATGCGCACTTGTATTAAGATATCCTGGAGACAGTGAATATTTGAAACGTTTTTATAGAGTCTTAGGTGATTTCCAACAATGCATCAATAGGTCAATTCTAGCCTGCAAACAATATTGGCAGCGTGCCATTTAGTACGAGGAACATTTTGTAACTGAGAACTCCGCGTGCCACAACATGAAGAGTGCGTGTTGTGTTGTATCATTTTGGGTTTTTAATTGGTTTTTAGTTGGTTATAAAACTGAGTATCTGGTGAGCATCGTTAGTGTGCGTCTGGGCATGATGTTGAACCCCCCCCCTTGACATGCAGACAGCCTGGGGTGTCGTGGTAGTGGAGAAGCGAGCCACTTTCTCTACGTCGCATGTCTCCCTGTCAGCGAAGGGGGGGGTTGTTGAGGTGCTGTGGTGGGGACTAAATGGAGAGAGGTGTCGAACTGCTGTGCATTTGTCTCTGGAAGGCAGATCTCCCACAGGACCCCTTGCCCACCTCCCCCACCCCCAGCTCCACACACACATACACTCGCCTGTGAAAGTGCCGTGTGCGGGAATAAGTGGTCCCATTACTGCGGTCTGCTCGCACGGTGTCTTCCACAGGAACACATTAGCGTGCCCCCCCTCCTGGCTGCCGCATTTGGTTTCCCGGAGCCTTGGAGATGAGTACGTGCAGGTGTGCGGCGGCACAACCCAGAAGCAGCTGCGTGCCGTAACGCGCTAAAGCTGGCATCCTTTAACACCGAGAATGCATTATTCAGTCGCGTTAGAGTGGAACCCTTTCATTGTGCAGCTTTTCCTTTCTGCTCCCAAATCGATTTGGCGTTTCACTTGTTCTTGCACTCTTTTGACGCACGCGTTCAGTGCTTGACGGAAATGGTGTCGGTTAGAAGCTCGTTCGTAGCGGGGCCAGAGGAGGCTGCCAACAGGGTGGCAGAGCTGGAGTATAACGCCGCCTGCCCGCTGTTCATGTGAGGAGAGGATGATGTTCCAGGGGCCAAGGCCATCTCCAGTAAGGTTCCTCCTCGTCCTCTTCTCTCAAACTGGCAGCCCTTGCTCAGGGCACCCACTATACTTGCTAGATTTTTAAATGATGGGATTATACACGGATTCCTAGAAAATGATCAATTCGCAGTTTCCCATCCCGGCCTTTTTTGATCCCCCAGTTACAAAGTAAGTCCTCCTCAAAATGGCCGTTCTAGATAATGAGGAATATAAAACTTCCTGTAATTGGATTCGATGGGCTGGTTTCAGGCTTTAAATGTATTGTGCATTTCAAAGGAATGGTATCGCGGAGACTGTAATTCTTCAAAGACAGCAGTGGTGCAGAACTGGACTGTACATCCTTTGGTGTCATTGGCTGCATAATCAAACACATTTGCTTTGTGCAGGGCTAGGCGTGCCGTTAGCTGTTAGCGAGCCGACTGAGAGTGACAGGTGAGGTGAGTGTGGCTGAGCTGACGAATGGGGGAAAACGAAAACCCCCTGAAAGCTTGTGCTTCCAAGCAGCTAGGTGCATCGTCGTTAAAAAAATGTCTAAATTTGAACAGTTTTAATGCGTAAACAAATGGCATTGCAGTGCTGTCGATTACAATATGCTCAGCTGTTTCACTGTTCTATTACTGGCCTGTGAATGGCAGGCTGTTCAGACGATTTCAGGTGACGTTACATTGTCCTGTTCAGCTTTTCCTCTGCCTGGCTCTACTTTTCCTAGTGTTATGTTTTATTTCTGGGCTCATCACTAATGGAGAGAGTGGTAGCTGCCTGTCTCCCAACAGTTATGGGCCAGCCCTGCCACACGCCTCTGCTCTTCTTCCTCAGCCGTCTGTGTGGGCCCAGGAAACTTCGCGGGCAAGCTGCAGGGAGGGCCTTGGGGCACCGGCTGCTCTCTGCTCTGGTACAGGTGGCTCTCCTCTGCTTCTCCTTGCACCAGCCCCCTTACCACAGCAATGGGGTGTTGGTGCAAAAGAATGTTTGCCAACTTGTTTAAAGCCCACAGATGGGGCCCCAGTTATGCATCCCTCAGCTCATGACGTTACTTGGAAGTGAGTGCACAGGTAATCCCTCCCTCTGTAAACCTCCAATCTCCCACTAGCGTTCCAACATGCGATTCCCCTCAGTCCACCTTGCAGCCTGCCCCCCCCCCCAGTGCTGCCTGTTCCCACTCAGCTTTAGTGTGGATGCTCCTCCTTATCAATAATGGAGCGCGAAGGACAGAGCAGCACGTAACGAGAGGATGAATAATTCAGCAGGCAGAGTGGTGCTGGTGCTCGCCTAGCAGCACCCGCACAGGGGAGTGCATCACTGAGGACTTAAATGATTTTTAACAGCCAAGGGGGGGGTGTATGTGTGTAGGAAAGGGGGGGGACAATGCTGTTTATGCTCTGTAGATTTCCAAGGATACGGGTGCCAGGGATTACAGGCCATGTGCATGTTCCTCCATTCCTCTCAGCTAGAAGGGTTAGGACGCTCTGCTGTTCAGACATACTTAAGGGTGCACTCAGCCCTAATTGCATTCAGTAAGTCTGACGCTGGTGCACTCTGCCCATTAGAGTAAGGGCAAGGGGGAGGCAGCCGCAGCTGTCTCAGATGTGCCCGCTTGTTCTGCTCCTTCACTTACAAATGCAGGGCGCACTGGCTAAATATAAGACTCCCCATACCCAGGCTCTGCTTCTATCGAGGGGGGGAGGAAATGCGGGAAAAGAGTAGGCAATATAAATTTAATATACTGCCATAATTATATTGCTGTAATTATGTGCACAGTAAAGTGTTCTGGGGTCAGACATTTATAGAAGCAAGCAGGTGGAATGTAAAAACCTACTTGGAGCCTGAATTTCCTGAGGGTCTGGGGTCTGGCGGCTCCTTAGCATGTCTCGTTCCTCAGAGTAGAGTCCCGCTCAGCGTGGAGTTTGCGGCCACATGCCAGGCCACACAATGTGGCTGGCAGAAGATTGCACTTCAATGCTGGCTTCCCTTTCTAAAAGCTCGCTGCCACAGTGCTCTCTTTCTCGACCTGTTTGACCTTGGCTTACTTCTGCTCGTTGTGCTACGTCGCCTCCTGCATGTGAAGGAACGTGTGTGTGTACCTGTAACCTGCCCTTAGTGATTATGTAATGGCTCCATTACAGACTGACTGTCTCAAACCGTCTGGTTTGTGCAGGACAGTGAATTGGTTTATGAATATGAGGAAAGGAGGTTACTCCTTATTGTATTTCCTACTGAATACATGAATGTTTGTGTATGCAAGGGAGAAAGTGTGTGTGTGTGTGTGTGTGTGTGTGTGTAATATGAGTTCTGTTGTATAGTTTTCAAAATGTCCAGTTTTACTTCAGAAACTTGCCCTTCACCATTTAAAATTGACCTTGATTGAGAATTCTGCTAGTGAATTTAATTATTAGCATTGTAAAAGATATGAAGCTTTTGCTTTCTGGCACTACAAGAGTGTGAAAATGAACATAATGTCTTTAGAGGAGTTGGCTTAGGCCAGCGTTTGAGTCATGTGGTGCTGAAACAGAGGCTGCTGTGGGCACACAAGCGAGTTACACATGTACACGCGTACGCGAGCACATGCACGCAGTGCCTCCTCCGTTTTCCCCATGAGCTCTTGTGGCAGTTTCCCTGCGTGTCTCATGCATGCCTGACAGGAGCAGGATGTGCTGATGGCTTCAGCACTCACTGCCTGTGACATTCACCTCTTCCTTGTCCTGATCACCATTGATTCTACACAGCTGCATCCATCCTGCCTGTCTCACCTGTTTCCTGCTATTGAAAATGATCTGTAAGAAGGGGGTGGAGCCTCAGGAGCCCCTTTGTAAGCAAAGAACTTTTTAATCTAAATTTTATTTTTTTTTTGTTCTTCACACTGCGGAGTTTTTGGTTCCTCTCCTCCGTTGTTGTCTGGCTTCATTTGTATTGATTTCTTCAACTTTCTGTGTAAAGCGCTTTGAGGCATGCTGTTGCGAAAGGCGCTATATAAAAATTAATTGAATTGAAATTGAATTGAATCTACAGTCGTGGTTCAGAATGTTTGATTCTTCTGTTGCACAAAGAGGAGGTCTATATTTTCTGTGATTTTTAAACCCCACCAATAATGCATGAGTGATGTACTGTATAAATGAGATGCATATTTTAAAGTGGGCCATTGAACCACAAAGCCAAATGATTTTTGTGGGATTTTTGGATGTACTCAACACTGCTGTCTGAGGGGTGAGAGAGAGGGACACCAAATGGTGTACAGCTTGTTCTTCCTTGAAGGTTGAAAGCTTTCACAGATAAGACTCTTTGGATGCTGATAAATGTTGCTGCATTGTGAACTGGTAGTGTGTGTGTGTGTGTGTGTGTGTGTGTGTTCTCAATTATTATTATTATTATTATTATTATTATTATTATTATTTATTTATTTATTATTTTTTTTAATTCCTAGTGGATCTTGGGCTTTTTTTTTTTTTTTTTTACTGATTCATGCTTGGTTCCTCTGTACCCACTGTTCTTCCCTCTCTAGCCCCCGCCATGCTGTTCTCCTTCAAGGTCAGGTGCTCTCTCTGTTCCCTCTCCTAAATCTCCCTTCTTCCCTGTCCCTCAGCTGTCTTCCTGAACCTTATTTATTATCCTTTTCCACCAAGGCTGCTTCTCTCCTTCTTTCCTTGCTTTTTCTCTCACGGTTTGACTTTTTTTTTTTTTTGTATTTATTCATCCTCTTTCTAAAACCAAACTCCTGTCTGTCACTTTTTTCTTTTTTTTTTTTCCCCCTCCATTGACTGTTCTCCTCCTGCCTGATTTGTCTGAACCATCACTCCTCTGCAATCCTTTCAGCGCTGCACAGCAGTGTGTGGCTTTTGTTTGCTTCTCAGAAAAAAAATCTCTAAAAATGGAATTTCCAGAACTTTTGTTTGGGGGGGGGGGTATCCCTAGAAATATTTTTCCCTTTCTTAAATTTACCAACTTTTTAAACCCCTAACCAGTTACAAAGCCATCATGGACAGCCGTGAACCAGATGGCTGTTTAGTGTGTACAGGAGGGTTCCTTTGCTCTGTGTTTTACTGAACATTGCTGAAACATTACGAGTCCAGTTGGTTGGTTCAGTGTAATTTTTCTGATGCTTGAGGTCTGTCTCTTTATGATTCAGCCCCAGGCGGTACTGATGGCAGTACTGGCTCTTGTGTTCCTGATGTTAGCTGAAGTTCAGCCTGCTTGTGTGATAATGAGCCAGTAACTGGGTAGGAGGGCGCTGTGACGATCTGTCTAATTGTCCCTGACTGCAGACAAGGCTGGGCTCCATACACCAGAAGTGTCAAAACTTCAACAGCGAGGAACAAGGGTCATCTTCCCCTCTGTCTGGTTACAAGCCACAGAACAGTGATGTGTGTTTCCCAGATGGTGCGTGTGCGTGTGCGTGTGCGTGCACATTTGCGCGGAGGTGGTTTTGCCTTTGTGGGTGATGTTGCTGTGTACATGAGTCTGACACTCAGCTATTTTCTGTTCATCTTGCTTTCTCAAGTCCTTTTGCATTGTTTATCTATCACCCTTATTAATGTGTTTGTGTAATGTATAAAATATCTGGTGTTGTTCAGTGTGGCCCCCCCCATTCCTAATCCATCTTCCTCCCCACTGCCGCCACGCTTTCCTCTGTGCTGCTCTCTCGCTCCATAGATCTGCCAGAATGACTGACTCTCCCGCGTCTGCGGCGAGTGTCCAGCATCCTAATGAGGCCCTCGGGCGCAGGCCGACGGGGTTGGTGCGGAGCCGGGCCTCAGGCGTCCGCGGGCGCTTTGTTTCACACGATGAAAGCAGAGGAAACGGAGAGTCGATTTCGGCTTGCGTTAGCGAGTCCCGGCTGCTGCGTGCATGCGCTCGGCTGAAGGACGGCAAAGCCACCAGACTCCGAAATATGCATGAAGGTCTCTGGCGTGCCGGAGCGAGTAAATCTTTTTCTCCCTACTGAAGCAATTTGGGGCTGCCATATTCGAGTGAAGGGTGCTAACAGGCTACTTCGGTAATCTTTAGTTTGCTGTCATAAGTATACTAGGAGAAAGGCCAAGCTGTAGTGTTGTCGCCCACCTCGCTCGCCGCACTCCCACGCATCTTCATACCGTGCACGTTTCACACGGCTGCCTTAGGTACACCGCAGATGACTCTGAACTGCTGTAATGCACGTGGTGCTTTTAGCGGCTACCCTTCAGACCTGCTGTAAACTATTACGTTGCATCACCTGCACTACGTGGACTTTTGCTCTGCTGCCCTTTGACGACTTGTACGTTGTTGCTAAATGCACAAATGGAGTCCTTCAGAGTAGGCTGTGGACTGTGTTCTCCTGCTGTGCTGCGTGCGTTTCGAACAGCTATGTAAATATGTGCTATTCCACACCCAGTAGTCGTTGTCCTGGCAACATGGAAAAATGACGTATGTTGTTTTGAATTGCTCCATGCCACACGTTTTCATAAAAGTTTTTGTTTTGCTTTTGTGTTTGCTTCTTGAAGTTTGACATGATAAATTAAGAATCGCATTAGTTTTTGTACACCATCGGTGCTCAAAAAAAAACAAGCCAGCTGCGTTGATCTGTTGCTACACGTGTCTAAATATGTTGCAGCGTGAAAATATTGGGTTTAGCATCTTAGAATTTCACAAGGAACGTCAAACATTTTAAGAAACGTGTTTTGTTACATTGTGTTGTGAGTACCGCTATAGAGAGAGCATCATTAGACAACGCTATCGAGTTTAGGTGTTTTGAAGGGGGAAGGAGTCACTCTCTCAGTTCAGATTTAGTGACTGATATTGAGAGTGGTTTGGTGTGTCCTTCAGCCCCGCCCACACAGCACAGCCGTCCACCCCCCTCCCTCGGCCTCCCATCGCTCTCATTGCTATCCTCTGACAGATGCAGTGATGAATTTTGCTGATTGCGCTAATGGCTGCTCCATAATGGCGTGCAGTCATCTGTCTGTGGTGACCAGACAGGGGAGGGGAAGGGAGTGTGGTTGAGTGAAAGGTCTGTCTGTCTGTCAGCTTGCCACCTTCCTGTGTTTGCAGCTTCTGAAGCTGGTTTCACTGCCCATTTTCCACAAGTGTTGGCTACATTTTCAGCACAAGTGAAATGTAAATGTAGCACGCTGTGCGTGTACATTTAGGGCATTTAAACGAGCACGCTCGCGTGTGCACACAAGCAGGAAGGGAAGACTGACCTTCTTTGCCAGCAGTTGGGTTTTTATTTTTTGCCTCCCTCATTTGACATGTCCCCAATTCTACAACTCATCCTCAAAATGCTGGCTTCCTACAGACTTCAGAAGCCTGGCCTACTTAAGCAGGTACACTGCTGTACAAGGAGCTTTTACACGGGGCCTATTTGTCACTTTGGTCCAAACCCGGGAGAGCTCCAGTGCCGACAGGACCGAGGGCTGGGGATATCTGGGTCTGCGCAGGCTGACGCAAAGTGGGTAGCGTTTAAAAATGACCTTGCTGTCATTGTTCTTTACAGAGGTGCACAGTCAACGGGTGAAGGTGGACCGAGAAGTTGAGTCCTATCCAGGTCAGACGGTTAACATGCGGTGCCAGTACGCCAACGAACAAGGGACGGCGCTCACGCAGGTGCGTTTCTACAGAAATCTTCAGAAAGACGGCCTAATTGCTCAGGCGTGTGTGAAGCAGCAGGTGTTGCAGGTTCTGTTTTCACCAGAAGTGCACCTTCTCTTGCAGGTGTCGTGGATTTGGGAAGGGGCAGATGGGCGAAAGGAGAACATTGCCGTCTTCAACCCTAATTATGGTGCTAGTTATCCATCCTCACCACTTAAGGGAAGGGTTGCCTTCGTAGACCCATCTTTGAAGAACCCTTCCATTACCATCTCGGAGGTGAAGATGACTGATGAGGGCCGGTACACATGTGAATATGCCACCTACCCCAGTGGCAACGAGCAGAGCTCCACCTCTCTCATCATGCTCGGTTAGTACCTGTTTGCTCAGTGCATTTTGGGGGGGGGGGGGGGGGGGGGCGGGGGGGGGGGGGGGGGGGGGGGGGGGGGGGGGGGGGGGGCGGGGGGGGGGGGGG
>JABJVR010007121.1:0-11820 GCA_025773905.1 Chitala chitala | reverse complement strand
TACTGCAACTGCAATATTATTAAGTACTCGTTTCAGTACTCGGTATCGGCAAGTACTCAAATGTAAGTACTTGTACTTGTACTCAGTCAGGAAAAAAGTGGTATCGGGACATCCCTAATATAAAATCCTTGTAATATAGTTGTGTTCCACCCTGAATGTGTTTGGGCGTATGAATGTAGACCCTTTGTCCCAAATCTGCGTTGGGCATGATTATTTTCTTACGATCTGCCTAACTGTTTTTGTTAGGACACGTTCAATAAAGGCTTGGGAATTGCACTTCCACATCAGTATTATGGCTAGGTACCACCGCTACAATGTATTTATCGATATATTATATTCACAATGTATAATTGTGTTCTTTGTCCTTAATTGTAAGGCTTTGTATATTGGCTTACACACATATATATTCGTATAACAAATAAGTGTTATATAAGACAAATAATACAAAACTGGCAACGTGTCATGTGTGCATGGCCATGTTGATTAATTAAAACAAGGTCATACTAATTAACGCATTGAATGTGTGTCTTGCAGATGAGCGGCTTAAAATTTGCTGTTTACAATTAAAAAAAACAGAGATGATGACGTGCGATCGCAGCCAACACGGCCAAGTCAGTGATTGATGAAAGCGGGACATTTTCACATTTTAGGCCAATGCCTGACGCATGGAGGACACGTCCTCCTTTTTGACGTCATGTCCTCCTTTTGCTGGCCGTCTGGTAACCCTTCCCCTGAGAGAGACATGACGGTCAACGCAGCCGACCCACTGTAACACAACGAGGTCGCTACTCCACCTCCCTCATTGCTCCCACTTAGCTGACGCAATCGCATCTATCTTCTGACGTCACCATTAGCAACCAGTAGTTTACGCACATATACTGTTCACTGTCGTGGTCTGTCTGTGGGCCCCCTCATTATCTAGTCTGGTCTCCTTGTTGTTTTAAGTGTGCAGTAGTAGTGTTCATACTCGGTGAGTGTTGAGCACCACTTAAGTCTCTGTTTTCCCTGTTCTAGTCCAGTTGTTTCCCAGCAAACACAAAACGTTCAAGTAATGTTAGTTAAACGTTTATGGAACATTAGGAACGTTTAGCTAACGTTATTTGACCGTTTCGTGTTTGCTGGGTTGTTTGCCACCTGTTACAATATACTCGGCCATGTTGCTGTTAGAATGGTTGTAGACTTAATCCGTATTCCAGTTATGGTTAGTGTTGTTCATTAGTCTGTTCGCTCTGACTGTTGTCATTGATTCCCCGTACGTTTATAGAGTTTGTCTGACCCTGGTTCCCTGTACTTCTGCTGTTCTGTTGACGTTTCATTTCGTGTTCAGTCCATGTTCTGGCCTATTCTGGTGTTCATGTTCCCCGTTACAGTCCCATGCAGTGTCAGCATGCAGACGAATTATGGTGTACATGAGTTTCCATTACAGTCTTAAGTTACTTTGCTCCCTGTATATCCGCCTTGTTCCCTAATGTTGTGTCCAAAAGCGTTAGAAAAATCATACTTCACCATGGATAAATCGAACCTGTTTTATAGCTCGTTTTTAACCTAAATAAACATAATCACGAATGCGTTACCTCTTATGATACAGTACCTGCTATAATATACAAAGCGTCTGAAGCCCGAAAATACACAATACACAAACGTATTTATTACTTAAAATGAGGCATTAAGCACAGCTCAGTAGAATTTACGATAACACTGTCACAACATTAATTAACATAACGTGTTTGTGCAGATTAACTTTCAACTCCGTGGGAAAACAATTCTTGGAAAAATAATCGCGTTCTTATTGTAGCACTATCAATTACCGTAGAAACACAGTATTTCGATTACAAACAATACAACATTCAAAGTCGACTGTTTTTCCACTTCAATGTGTAACTGTAGAGTCACTCACCGCAACGATGATGTTCCAGGCAATGAAACATTTTTTCAAAGCGCTGTTGACTTCACCCATTTCGAAGCCAGGACGTATAGAAAGATAAAAACTAGTCGCTCCAGGATCGGTTCTAGGTTTTATGTCGCTTTTATTGTGGGTCGGAATTGTAGTTCTGAGTGTTGGGGTGGGTCTTTATTCCAGTTAGTCAGAGCCTTGAATGCGGAACAGTTTGCGATAATATTTCGTAAGTTTTGACGCATTCTCATATCCTTAATTTATTGTGCTTGGAAGAAAAGAACCACTGTAACCAATTTAGTAACCACTGAATTCTACATCAGTTTCTAAGGAATGTCCTAAAAAGAAAGTCTATACCAGGCGATTTAAAAATGTTTTAAGTTTTCTGTTGTTAAATTCTGATTTTGGTTATCTAAACGGATGTGTAGTTAATTTCAGTCAGTTACATGTCCAGATGTACTAATTATAATTATTATGTGGGACGTATGTCAGTTTTTCATGATGAAAGAGTTTTCATATGCTAACTCAATCATTAATTAACAACTGCACGCCAACCTCTCACACACATATGCATACATATGCAGGTTTTTTTTATTCAGTTCCTTAAAGGGGCAAAGTCATAAAATGTTAGCGTTCAGACCAGCTAAAGGTTGCCATTACAGTAAGTAAACACTGCATAACAGGTCGGCATTATTGCGAAATAACAGTGAATTTGGTAACGTCCAGTAAATTAAGAGACAAACAAAGTCACACAGCAGATGTTTTTCTTGTGTTGCAGCAACAATGAAAACTCATGTACATCATAATTCGTCTGCATGCTGACACTGCAGTTGCATTGACCACAATTTCCCTGTTTGTGGCATGATATGGTACATGGGGGTGGGCAGCTGCATAATTTTTTTTTTTTTTTTGTCAGGAGGGCTGTTTCAACAATTCTCCAACTTCGGCTGTGAAAGGTATAAATTGTAAACCATTTGTTAAGCATTCCGTTGGACGTTAGGTTTCACCTGTTACTCTGCTGCCTCATATTAGATGTGTTTGCCGTAACCTGAGAGTTACCTTTAGCAAAAGGTTCCTCCCATCACCTGTTCTGGAAGCCAGGAATAAAGTTATCTCTGCATTCTTGGTCGAGTGACAAAAATATTGTTTGCATGTACGTTGCAGTTTTTGAATACGTCAATAAATTCTTGGTCTTTAACTAAAACTCTGTCTCCTAGTGCCACAAGTCCCCAAAAATGCAGGGCTTGTATCCTAAGATATGAACAACCTTTGACACACATTCTTTGTCACAGAAACAGGTCACATACTTTGAAATCTTCAAAAAAAGTATAAATGAATAATAAATTAAAATAATACAATGATTAGTCCAAATTAATAAAACAAACTACAATAAAAGAATCAATGTAAATTATTAATAGTAGTAATGTACATTTATCAGTATAGAATTAAAAATTTATTATAACTGATTAAACAGATTCATATAATATTTAAAATAGGAAAAAAGAGAAACATAAAACATGACATAAAAAGTAAAATTTCATAATTAATTTAATTGATTAATCCTTTAGTTTAAATCACTACTCATTTAAGAAAAAGCAAGAAAAAGTGAATTCATTCTTGTGCCCACATTTCTCCTCCCTCTCACATTCTTTGCTCTTCTGCTCCAAATACAATAAGGTCAGCAGTATGATAAGGCAAGGAACCATGGAGCCTGTGGCTGACGCAGCCCAAACAATGTTGTAACCTTGGAGACACAGAGCTCAGTAGGAGGAAGGGAGAAACTTGGGGACTTCATAGATTTTAAACTGTTCAACGACATAGAGTAAAATACAATTTAAGTGTAGTTCAGTTTATTTTTCTAAAGCTCATTGAAGCAATATCACATGAGAGGGAGCATCGTTGTACTGAATATCAGCATGGCTGTGATACACTGTACAACAATGCAATGTTGAGTGTGATATTGCTTTTGTAGAACAGTTCTACAGATGGAATTTATTAGTTGAGAGTAATAAGGGACACAGATTATCTTGTTTATTTATTATTTTTCAGTTTAATCAGTTATGTGGCTCTGTTAACACAAATAGTTCTGCAACTGGCCCGGGAATTGACTGTTGCTAAGGAACACAAACAATAAATGTAACACCCCTGCATGTCATGTTCCCTCTGTCCCCTAGATGCCGCCCTTCCTCCTGTCCTTTCCGACCTGTTCCTTCATTATCAGTTGCCAGCCTTGTGTCATTCAACCTACAGTATTGGTGTACTTTTATGTACCTCACTGGTTTGTTAGTCCTTTGCCGGTTGTTGTAGGTGTGATCTTGTAAACTAGTTGTTGCTGTAATAGCTTAGTGTTGGTCCCATGTTCTTTCTAGTTTGGGTTTAGTTCTTTGTGTTTCTTGTAGTCAAGCCTTTGTGCTGTGTTTAGCTCTTTGTTTATACACTTTTTTAGCCTGTATTAAAGCCTCCCTCTTTGCCCATTCAACCTCACCTCTCGTTCCTGATCAGTACAACATTACAATAAGCATATTTGTACACACTATTTTACTTTACACATTACAGTAGCAATGCTGAAAGCAATTTAAATGCCATATTGACGACCATTCATAATTTAACTGAAATGTTATTTTCAGTTGGTTTCTTCTATGTTTTGTCCTGTCTCTTGTCCATGTTACTGTCAGCAGGAATGGCATATTATTTCACTTCATCCAGCATGCTGCTCTCCCATCTGATACTCATGGTGTGAGTAGTCAGCTGATGTCACTTCTCAAGCCTCAGATGAAGACAGGGAGCCCATCACCATTTCACTGGTGGCATCATTGTCAATACCGGCGTGATCCTTGATGGCTGTCAGTAGCCTCTGCAAAGTCTTCCCCAGTTGGTTTTCCTGACATTATTCTTCCTCTATGCTCTTTCAAGGCACCGAGTCATCACACTATTAACGGCTTTCTCATCCCTTTGAAAGATTTGAAAGTTCTCTTTACTGCATTCCACTGAAAGGGCACTTTCTACCTAAAAACCTGTGTCCATTCTTGAAGACTTGGAGAATGCATAGTATCCAGTTCATAGCATTGTTTGCCTCAAATTAAACAGACCAGAGACAAAGCAGACCAACAACAAGAAGCATTTCACTTTTTATTGCTTGTTTTATGTGTAAAGGGAGTGCCCAGTGACTAATATAATAATATGTACCAAAATCATTTCAAAAATTGTAAAAAATACAAAAAAGTAATCTGTCTGCAGATGCATTATGCTTTTACCTATGGAATAAAAAAGTACATATAATAAATATACACCATATACATATTTATGCCTCTATAACTGAGAATACTGAAACAATATGCACACTTTATGTGGACATGTAGTGCCGGATGGCCTTTAAAGAGTTAATTTCCCACATTACTCTTCAGCTCTCTGTACTTCAGCTCCTTGGAAATAGCACTAAAGACAACGGGTCCTTCATGTCCTTGGGGAATCCTCTTCTGGTGTAGGATTGCACTGCACAGAGAAATTCCCAGAACCTGCAAGGAGAGTGTAAACTGACAGTTATCAAAACACATTCACATGGCGTACTACAAATAAACGCCACAAACTGTAAATACATGGTCACTTTTTCAATGGCTTTCAACTCTTTAATAACGCTGATAGTCATAGGTGGAAATCCCACTGGGGATGGGGGGACATGTAACCCCTTCTGAAGGGTTGTGACCCCCAGTATGTCACTGTAAACCAAGCTATATCATTTTTGTCCCCTTCAGGAATTGCTGTTGGGAAATATTTCTATTTATTGTCCTCCCCAAGGATGAAATGAGATTGCTACCCCTGCTAACAGTGTCCTGCAATTTGCCTACAATTGGATTATGTCTCCACCCCAAATAGAATATCATTGAGCTTGATGTGCCTAGTATCTGACAATCAAACTACATTATGCTCTGCTGTTCAAGCAGGTTGCAGATTGCACAGGACTGAAAACATCAGTGGGTGGAATGTATTTTCATGTGCCTTGAGTACTAGTCCTGTAGTGCAAAAGTGTTACTGCGCCATCATCTAGCACAACCAAATTTTCATCTTGTTTTGGTGAAACTAAAAGCAACAACAAAAAGAGGAGAAAGACGTACCCCCAGGACAAAAAGCCCAAATAAGATGGCCAAGGTCACATGCATTGAAGTTTTTATGTACCTATTAAAAAATGAGAGGCAACGCTGCAAACAACAAAAAGCTTAGTTATTTCATATTCAGATAAGCCATAAATCATTTATGACAACTACACTTTGGGCGCTTTTCCACTGGCACAGTGTACTGAGCTGGGCTGAGCCACGCCATTTTTGTGTGCTTTTTCCACTGCTTTATTTGATGTACAGTACAGTGCCTGACAAAACTGATCAGTGGAATTACAACTACAACTACAATTTCCACTAAATCCATGATTGCCAAACTGCCACCTGCACTCCTGTGGCTGTCAGCTGTCTTTATTGCTGTTTGCAAATTCACATCCCCAAGTTAAGCTGTGCCTTTTCCCAGGTGAGCCTGCTCAGTGGTGAAGCAGCTCCAGGTGTTCAATGCTGTCAGCACAGCACAGCACAGCACAGCACAGCTCAGCACAGCACAGCACAGCTCAGCACAGCACAGCACAGCTCACTGTTGTGCTGGTGGAGAAACACCAACTAAGTATCCGTATTTTTAAACACCAATTTGAGTATTTTTATATGCTGTTAACACAAACAGCTCTTAACTTTGTTTCTAAAACCTTACTGCTATTGTACATCTTTACACTCTTGTCTTATTGGTAATGCATTGCATGTAAACCCAAAACATTTTTATTTGCTGGGTAAAAGTTTAGCCCCTCTCCTGGTCCTAACCCTAACCCTACCTCTAGCCCCTCTCCTGGTCCTAACCCTAACCCTAGCTCCAGCCCCTCTACTGGTCCTGGTCCTAACCCTAATTCCAACCCATCTCCTAGTCCTAACCCTAACTCCAACCCCTCTCCTGGTCCTAACCCTAACCCTAGCTACAGCCCCTCTCCTGGTCCTAACCCTAACCCTAGCTCCAGCCCCTCTCCTGGTCCAGTATTTTTAAACACCAATTTGAGTATTTTTATATGCTGTTAACACAAACAGCTCTTACTGTTATTGTACATCTTCATGCTCTTGTCTTATTGGTAATGCATTGCATGTTGTATTTGCTGGGTAAAAGTTTACATTATATTGTTGTATTAATGTTACTCGGTCACCTCTTTGTAGACGAGTTTCTCAGCATCTGGATGAGGAGTCTTCAAATGCGAGAAAATCTGAAAATGAAAAGAAAAACATCAGCAATATTTTCAAACAAAAGTACACCTGAAAATAAAACTCAATATGAAAATAAATGGTTATGTAATAAATGGTTTCTTATTCAGCTCAAGAGTTTCTGGATCATCTGAACTCCAAAGACCTGATGGGACCTGATTATCAACTTACTTTTATATCATCGGTTTTAATAGCTTCACAATCATCTGGATTGTAACTCGGGGGACAGAAGCAGGATTCTGGGATCTCATTGTTCCAGTCTTTGTAGCCATCAAAGAATCCACAACACTGAAACTGTTAAAAGAAAGTGGTGGATTACAAAGTCATGGTCTCTCATACTCCTCTGTACTGTCCTTAGAAAAGAAATGACCATTTGTAGGTGAACAAAAATCCGGTCACATGGTAACACTCGACTGAGGGCAGAATTACAGATTTTAAAAGTTAAATCAATGGGTGCATAGAGCTAAGGTAGCATAATATCAAACCGCAATATGATTAAAACAGTGTTTATAAGCAGTCTTAGAAAGATGTTGAAGGATCAGAGAGACCAAGACTCACGCCAGACTGAAGTATATCTGCATAATGCTTCCCCTGTGCCCCTGCATGGTTCAGTGGCAACAGTGATTGAAGGTAATGTGTCAAGATGAATTCAATCTTAAAAATGAGCAACAAAAACATAAAATCAGATTCACTTCATTCACTTGGAAAGGGATGTATCTGTCAAATATGTCACAGCTACAGTAATACTGTGTGGACACTGAGCACAGTAACGCATGCACCATGACGCGTGACCATTTTCATCTCGATACTGGTTAAAAGTTGTCTGGACCAGTGAAGCATACAGCTGTGCCTGGACAGTACCTGAGGGTGGAGGATGGCTAAAGGTACTGCCAGCACCAGGAGACCAAGGCAGCCCAGAATCACCAGTATTAAAAACTGGAAACGAAATCAAGTATTACATCTTCACACCTTGTTTTTCACTACATTCTTACACATCAATGAACACATTGAATGAAAAATAATCCCAATATATTGTCTTCCTCTAAAAATTTTTATATATATATTCACTTTACTGTTAATAATTGTCCAGTAAGTGGAGATCTTTCTAGAAGCTTACCACCACCAATGGCCATATTTTGTTTTTGTAAGCTCCATAAATCCCAAGGGCAGAAATCACAATGCAAAGTGCTGAGACTCCATACAAGAACAAATATCCTTCCACCAGGTTCTCTTCAACCTGCAAATAGAAACTATACAAATGAACAATAAATCCACATTATATGTTAGATTAGCCAATGACTAGAAGCCTTAAACTGTGTCCAGGGAGATGTCTGGAAATTCCCTATTAGACCAAGCTGCTATGCCATTTGCACAACTGCCATCTGTGGTAGTATTTTAAAGATACTAGACAACCAGACCTTTATCTGTGTCTAAATTACAACAATACACCAGTGGAATGCAGATAAATAGGTGTGGAAAGGGGGATTATTTACAGAACTGGGGTAGCATTACTGAAAACACAACATACACTGGTCAGCCATAACATTACGACCACCTGCCTAATATTGTGTAGGTCCTCATTTTGATACAAAAACAGCCCTGACCCATCAAAGCATGGACTCTATTAGACCTCTGAACTTTGTTGTGTGTCTCAAACCACCGTTGAACCATTTTTTGCAGTGTGGTAGGGTGCATTATTTCACTGAAAGAGGCCACTCCCAAGAGGGAATACCTTTTCCATGAAGGGGTGTTCTTGGTCAGCAACAATGTTTAGGTAGCTGGCACGTGTGAAAGTAACATCCACATGAATGGCAGGACTCAAGGTTTCCTAGCAGAATATTACTCAAAGCATCATGCTGCCTCCGCTTGTCTTCTTCCTATAGTGTGTCCTGGCACCATCTCTTCCCCAGGTATGCAAAACACATGCGCATGGCCATCCGCATGATGTTAAAGAAAATGTGATCCATCAGACCATTGCTCCAACGTCCAGTTCTAATGCTCATGTGCCCACTGTAGCCGCTTTTGGCAGTGGACACAGGTCACCATGAGCAACCTAACTGGTCTGCCGCTATGCAGTCCCAGACACAACAAACTGCACTGCACTGTGTGTCCTGACACCTTTCTATCTGAACCATTGTTAACTTTTCAGCAATTTGAGCTACAGTAGCTCTTCTATTGGATTGGACAACACGGGCCAGCCTTAGCTCCCCATGTGCATCAGTGAGCCTTGACCGCCCATGACCCTTTCACCGGTTCACTGGATTTCCTTCCTTAAACCAGTTTTTGTAGGTGCTGACCACTGCAGACTAGGAACATCCCACAAGAGCTTCAGACATCACAATTTGGCCCCTGTCAAAGTCATTTGAATCCTTGTGCTTATCCATGTTTTCAGCTTCCAACATATCAACTTCAGAGACAAAATGTTCTCTTGCTGCCTAATATATCCCACCCACTTCCAGGTGCCATTGTAACAAGATAACCAATGTTATTCACTTCATCTCTCCATGGTCATAATGTTATGGCTGATCAGTGTACAATGGACTAAAGACAGTCCCCGGCCTACAGTGAAGTTAGGTTCTCACCACCAAGATGTAAGTCACAAATCACGCATGTCAGAAATGGTATAGTTGCAAGGCTGGGTACCAGCTTCTATCTTCAATGGGTCATGGTAATGAATGAAAGGGTTTAAGAGTATAATATCATCCTTCAAAATGACAGATATGAGAACGAGACTGAGAGAAATTATCCAGTGTTGTAAAAGTACCTGAAAGCCACACTTAATTAAAAGTTCAGATATTTTACTATAAAATTACTTAGGTTAAAGTCAAAGTCATCTGTTGTAATATTACGTAAGTATGAAATGTTTCCTCTTTTCATTACGGCTGGTTATCCTGTAACGTTCCCAAAGGGAAGCAACGAGAGGCAAGGCCTAATGTGCAAAAGGGAGGTTTTAATATCAACTAAACAAAGGGTCCAGGGTACAAAATAACAAGCAAAGAGAATACCACACAGCTAAGATGCAAAAGCAACAACCTACAACAACTGGCAAAGGACTAAGACAAACACAAGGTTTAAATAGAAGGGAGTAGGTGATGGGACACAGGTGATCGTGATAATAGAATTAGCCCAGAAAACCTCAAGTGCAAAGGAATGTGAGGTGAGACGAGGCAACAGTGGCACCTAGTGGCCATGACGGATCACCACAGGTGCAGTACGTGACAATTATTATTATTTTTTTTTAATTATTATTATTATTATTGTTAATTATTATTTCAATTATTATTCTTATTATCATCATCGTATGTATGGACTGTCGTAAATCGCAGTTGCCGTAAGTCGGGGACAGTCTGTATATACCGTATTGTATACAGAGAAAGACTATAATAATACTCACCTCGTCAACTGAGTTTTTCCTGTGAGAACATATCGTCAAAATAGCGAGGGCTACTCCTGCGAGCTAAACACAAGGAAATTACCCAGTTACTATTTATAACTATATTTATTCAATGCACAAATCATAACCAATTAAGTGCTAAACATTTCTCATGCGTATAAGTTAAGAAAGTGCTGCAATTTTCCTAGTAAAGAAAAACTTACAAGTACAATTTCTTACTAAATTCCTTGGAGAAACAGCAAGTACAAGGCTTTTTTCAAACATTTCATAATTAACTAGGTATTGAAATAATTGATAATCCCAGGCTGAGTTTTGTGTAACTTTATTTAAATGTGTAACAATACTAATATGCAACGATCTTGTCAATATTTACCTCAAATGGAAATGCAAATACTACAGAACGACGTTACAAACGTAAAACTACATTTTGCTGTCTTATTTATGTTCATACTTTGCCTATTGTCATTAAACAGGTCATATGTCCTTGCCTGTCTGCATTATGACAACAAAGTACGCTAAATTAATATTTTTTTCCAAAATCACATATACACCACATTCATATTCGAGCTACACCCCCTAATCTAAAAATGTGTGACAAAATATTGCAAATAGTCAGACTGCAATTCAAAAGGTATCAGTAAAATGGCTTGAAAATACTGTAATGGACAAAGGGAGCCAGCGGCTTGGGGCACCAAACAGGAGGATCATCCCACTGATCCCTTGCTGCATGCACTCAACTCTTTAGCTCTGGGAGCTAATAAAACTCTTGTCTCGACCCCTGAGTAGGGTTACCAGATACCTGCATACCCAAAGAAGAACACCGAAGGTCAAAAAGGAGAAAAGAGGAGGACAAAGAACACAAAGTACAAAACATTTCGCGTGCGTATAAGTTAAGAAAGTGCTGCAATTTTTCTATTAAAGAAAAATTTACAAGAACAGTTTCTTACTATAAATATTGTAACGTCGGTGCCACGACCAATAGGCAACTATATAAAATAGGGATGTCCCGATACCGATACCAGTATCGGGTATTGGGTCTGATACTGCCCTTGTGTACTCATACTCTTACTTGTAAAACCGCATCCGATACCGCATCCGATACCGTTTTCGTGGCAGAACGTTAATCTCGTAGTGGCTGAGCAGGTAGGCGAATGTGGAAAATGTCAGCGGTATGTTGATATTTTAAGATAAGTGAGAATGACAAAAGTAAAGCCGACTGTAAACTTTGCTCTGCTAAATTGTCAAGAGGGGGA
>JABJVR010007120.1:0-11821 GCA_025773905.1 Chitala chitala | reverse complement strand
TCATCTTGACCCCCCCGACTGCAAGACCAGACAAACTCGAAACAATACCCATTAGGCTAACCCCCCCCCCCCCCCCCAGTCTCTCTGTGTGGAAACAGGGGCATGCTTTTGTATAACTGAAAAATGTAATTGTATGTTCGATATATTTATAGAACAGCATAAAATCATCATAGATGTACTTGTGAAGATGTGTTTAATCAGACAAACATGCTTATGACATCGTCAAGCGTGGCTAACAGCAGGCACCTTGTTCACATGGTTAAACGCAGTCACGAGCACTGCACAAGTGGATGGCCCAGCGGAGATATGCTGTTGGTACTCAAGAGCTCGCTTTGCCAGCACTGTAACAAAATGTTCCCTGTCAGACCACTGCTGTGCGGCACATAATACGAGTTATTACCAGCTGCACTTCAGTAAATCATGCCAGAGTCGATAACAACTGTTGAATCGGGGGTCCCCCTTTTAATACGGGCAAGCGGTTAATCTTTCTTTGGGACCAGAGCCCCTGGCTCACGCTGGGTTCCTACAATGGGCCGTAAGGGGTGGTGTCCGCCAATGTGTGGTGCTGCTGTGTCTTAATCCCCATTATTAGACACCGGGCTGTACAGCTCCGAACAATAAGGGGGCGTTCGCTTGGCCTGCACAAAGCAGGACAAAGCCTTCAACGGAAGTTGACATAATCCCTTTCTAATTCTGGATGGGGGGAGAAAGGGGGGAGGTGCTCACATTTGTCATCCCCGGGCCAGAGATGAAAGGCAAAATGGCAAAGCTGAGCATCACCTTTTCAGAACAAGGTACGTCTGTCGCTAGGAAACGGGTACCGGGAGGTGGAGCTAACGCGGCGAGAGGGGGACGGCGTGTGCCGCACAGCTGTGGCGGGATTCGGGTTGGGTCACGGGAGGGATGATACCGCTTGTTGTGGTGGGTGAGAGGATTGACTGCCTGGTCAGGAGAGGCAGGAGGCCCCCTACTGTGGGAGCACCCCACCCACGGGTGGTGCAGAGTGTTCACAAGGGAACATCAGTGGAAGAAGCAGCTGTTAGGATGCTCTCAATGTGTGTGTGCATGCCTGTGTGTGTGCATGTGTGCATGCCTGTATGTGTGTACATACCTGTATGTGTGTGCATGCCTGTGTGTGTGTGAATGTGTACATGCCTGCATGTGTGTGTGCATGCACGTGTGCATGTAAAACATTTATGCTTTTGAACATCTGTAAAATTATTCATATCTGTGTAGCTCATAAAGTGAAAACTGAATATGTTGTGATATTAATTATTAGCATGTCCGAATTAGCAACAATTTTTACGACGTAGCATTTCTATACATCGATCGCATTTTATTTGCAAATTAAAGAAAACACATCATAAGCATTTAAAACATTCATGCAACAAAAAAGCTAAATGTATGTCCTGGAAAAAAGAACAAAAGAATTCAACTCCTTCAAGCAAACATGCAATACGTACACTGCTAAGAAAAGTGCAAGAGGGCACTCTGGGTTCTTACATATTTCTAAAATAAAGAAACAGAACCACCATACATGAAATGTTTCTTATCATGATTTTAATCTTAAACTCAGGGTGTCTTCACACTCTGATGTTTTCTCTATGCATTTTGATGAGAATGTATAATTAATGAAGTATGCTGTGCCGCCAGACGCTCTGGGTGAAACTTGTCCGCTGGGGTTGGTTAAATGAAAACCCACTGAAAAGAGACATGTCATTTCCAGGTGCACCAACAACAGGCCTCGCTCCTATGAAATATTTAGCAAGGGCCACAAGCTAGTACGTAAAACCATCAAGCATATTACAGAAAACTCTAGAACACACATGTAGACATATGGGTATACTGATATTTCAGCGCACGCATATAAATATACATACGTCTTATACATACGTGCCTCTGTGTTGTTTATAAATATTTGGAGGTTTATAACTCATTTAGAACAATTGAATATTAAATTCATAATGGTTGGCAAAACTCCTGTTATAAATCCATTTGCCAGCACTCTAAAGTGCATTTAACAGAAAACGTAATGGATTAAAAATACTGATACGAATATGAGGTTGCATGAAGTAGTTCTGAAAATAAACATAAAGCCAGCGTGCTGTGTTTGTAATGTTTAAAGTGCAGCTACGCTGGAGCAGCTTGTCTTTTAACAGTCTGAGAAAGACAGAGGTGGCGCCTCTGCAATTTAATTTATCTTAAAAAATACGCACCAAATCTAATTTCTGCTGCATTAGGAACCCCTTTGGTACAACAGTTTGAAGACAGGTAGAGCTTCATCTCGCTAAGAGTTTGTCTCTTTTCTCTACCGTCACCATGTTGATCAAAGTTTGCTCTAAATCATGGTTCGATTGAGTAATTACACATCTGTGATGTCCTTATTCAATCCCAGGTATGTAAAATTGATGTCACCTTAGTGGTAATTACATGAAGACAAACAAGACCCTGGACCTCAGACTACGGCTGTGAATCCGATTATTTCCTTCCTGTTGAATGTAGACCAGAATAGGTTTAGGTTCTAAGAGTTACTGACATTGAGTGGACATCTTTATATTAACTGCAGATCTGTTATCCAGTATTTAGTTTTCATGCTTTATGTAGTAGCAAACTCATTTTAAAACATATTTATTAGGATGCTCGACATTTTTAGAGCCATTTGTCCTGTTTCTTCCAGCAGAAACAGAGCAGCATGCTCCCATGTGGGCTTGAAGCAGAAGCATCAATTACCTCGGGAAAACTGGAAAAAATACGAGATCTGTAAAACTAAAATTTCAAGTTTTTTTTGTTCTTAGAAAGCTAGTATTTTTGCAAATTTCACCAGTTCTTTTTGTTTGTTTTACAATCAAAGCATGCAAACACACACACACACACTCTCTCTCTCTCTCTCTCTCTCTCTCTCTCTCTCTCTCCAGGTATGTTCTTGAGGGATCATCTGGCAGAGCCCTTCACGTGCTGTTTCACAGCACCCCGAAAGCTCTGTGCGGCGGGGTGTGTTTGGATCACAGAGTGCTTCACATCTGAGGCCTGAACACTCCTCTGACACACTCTTACAGCCTAAAAAGAAAACAGAGACATTCACTGAAGAAAACTTGATAAAAATGGAAATTCAGTAACACAACAGATTTAATTGATGAGTGTCAGTACTTTATATGGGACATCACTGTGACTGGGAGTTACAGTTTCGGTTTCTTTTCAAATAAATATTTATTTATCTGTGTATATGCAGTGCTGTGAAGCCATTCCCAAGTGGGGACGTGACTTATTCAGTTCCGTACTGTTGATGGCAGCCCCATAAAGACGTGTGTGTGTGAGACTTTCCTTGTGTCTTACATAGCTCCACAATCTTACCAGGATTGCTTCCATTAATGGAAAATCTTTCAGCACATTCAAGTGTTTTTCATCTCAAACCCATCTGAGTGGCTCCATTAAGGGACTTCTCTCCTCAAAAGGTCTGATGCTTTTCATCCTGTGTTGTCCTTGGCCTGGATGAGCAGATGTTCCATTTGTCAAGCATCTGCCTAAAATGTGTATCTGACTCCAAATCTGGGCAAAGAACTGTTGACAAAAAAGAAAGGGGCAGTTTATAACACAGTGTATGCATCAGACAGTCTGTAGTACAGCGGGCAGCAAAATGCTTAAAAATTCTGTATATTTAATGTAGGAGACAAGAAGTTGACAATCAAATTCTCAACTGAACATTTTCAAAAAAACATTTATGGCCTGAGTTTATAAGAATCTGTCATACAAAAACCCCTGCAGCCTGTACTGTTCTGAGAATCCAGCTTCCTGACATGTGACCTTCCAGGTTGGTAGAGACAGGTGGATTCTTTCCAGCAGTTGCTCTCTGTCTCATTGGCCTACTCCCAAACAATACCCAAAATCCCCACATCTTCTTCCCAGCCACCTCCAGGCACCACAGTATTCCTATAATGACGCACCTTTGAGAAATTCTTAAGAAATATCAAATCTCTCCATCTTGCGTTGCACAAGGCAGATTTATTTGGTGTTCACAGATTCTAGTTTTAGTGTCAATTGAATGAATCGCCAACACCTACCTCTCTGCTGGTGACAAATACTCAACACTGAAATTAAAACAATGGCAAATAGAAAGACTCTTAAATTTGTTAGAAGGTGTTATTTAAGACCATTTTTTCAACACATCAGGTACCAAATGTTTGATACTGCAAAACAGCATGAAAGTCAATGGTACTGGTGTGAAAAACTGGTGCCAGAGTGGAATTATGTCATTATGGCCACACAAGGGTGACTTTTAAAATAAAAGAACATGTTCTGCCCATAATAATTAAATCTTTTAACTTGGCAGACATCAAAAGTCAACATCATCCAAAGTTACACTAACTACAGTTTTCCAAGATGACTGTTGTATTTTGTGTTTCTGCAAGGCATATTATTTGCATTACCAATCAGCATCCAACACGTTTGCAAGTCCCTGAGTACCAAAGTACCAAACGTATACCGTAGTTTGTTTGGCACTTCGGTAGTGTTACTGCATCGGAGGGAGGTGGAAAAAGGTAAGTGCTGACTTTTTAACATCAAAAGTTCAGTACCTGGTGCAGTGGAAGAGCACTCAAAATGGTACCCAAATGTTTCCTACCCAATACCTTAAATAAAAGTTTGCCTTCTGACCAACTGAAATTAAAGCTGGAATGACACCATTTATTTATTAAATAATCTTGTTGTTGTTGTTTTATTTTTTATTTTTTTCTTGCTTTTGAGTTTCCTTGCCTAAGGGCTTTTTTCTGCCTCTCAACAACCACCCACAACATCAGTCAGCGTGCCGTGTACTGTGCTTTACTGAAACTTTTCAAAGAAATAATATTAGAGGAAAAGATTTTAAAGTAAGAAATAATGTTACAGTCAAGGTCTTGAAAAAGAAGAGGGGAGAAGGCTGGCGTCTCTGCTGTCTTCACCAGGGCAGTCCTTCATCCGTCCTCATTCACTGAATATGAGGTCCATTCACTTTTTAAATGGAGCGAAACACAGGGCCCTGCAGACAGCCAATCAATATCTAAATGGATAAAGAGCTAAATACTCCTAAAATAGGAAACGTACTCAAACAAGTGCACACTGCCCTTTTAAAAACACGCTTAATTGACCCTAGCATAATACACCAAAGCTCTGAAAAGCTTCTAATAAATCTGTCATTTAGCATTATATTTTTAATTCTTTTGACATGTATAAACAGATGCATGAGTAGATTTGATTTTTAAATTGCAGACTTTTTTTCAAATGAAAGACTTCTTTAGTGAAAAACAGTTGCTGGCAAAGTGCAAGTGTGTGGAGGAGAGACACAGCAGGTGTGTTCAGTGCAGACGGTGTTCACTCTGCCATGCAGAACTTTGTTCCTCAAACACCATGCTGGCAAGCAGTCGTGGTTGGTGCTGGAGATCAAGCCCGCGCCACCACTAATTTCTAGGCAGAACCTTCCCTTTCCCTCTTTGTTGAGCTCGGTGTACTCAGGACAATGCCAGCCAACTTCCTGAATTCACCTGCAAACAATAATAATCATGAATTCAGAAACTGAACAAAATTTCTTGAAAGTGAACTTCAGACACTGCATACTCATCGCTGTGAACACCAGACACTTCATCCAGATGGCTTCAACTCTAAAATCAACTAGCGAGCACAATCAACACCCACAGGCTGTCAGTCTAAATGTACAAGCCAGCGACCAGGTGTTCTTCATTAGCAACCCAGCGCTGCTGTCATACACATCCCCATTGTCATGGAAACTACACAGCAAGTCCCAGGGCTTGGTGAAACACTGAAGCCATCCCAGTGTTCAAATATATAGTGTGCGGGCAGGGTGCACAGGTGCTTGACAGCTCTTGCCTCTGATCTTTAGATCAGGAAACCAGGGGCTAAGGCACAACAAGGGCCAAGGCACAACTGGGGCCAAGGCCTAACAGGGGCCAAGGCTCAACTGGGGCCAAGGCACAGGCAACAGTAGAAATGAACTGAATTCACCGTTTTGTGTCACTGGATGTCCTTCAGCAAATGAAGGAACACTTTTATACCCATTTGGGTTTACATTGAGCCACGCCACCATTTCTCTCCTGTCTATTGAACATAATATAATAGGACAGTGCTTCAAACAGCGAGATCATTACACTCCCTGCTTATCCACCCACTCCTACATTAGAGGACGGGTGGAGACATGGGCTTGAGAACAAGCACCCAGTAATTACCGCTCGCATCTGTGTTCCTCTCTCCGTTCTTTTTAATGACTGAACTGCAATAAAAAAAAAAGTTCACAGCTGAACACAAATGCGAGAGGTCCTTCGTGGCTGTGTGAAAACACACACTTCTTTATTGCATCTATAACAGTTTATTAACTAGTTTTTATTGTGTCACCTCTGACACAAGTGTTATACCCCAATCTACAGTCACACACCAATGATATAAATCTCATACAAACTGAGTGCCCAAAAGCTCCATGGACCCCAGTGTCAGTGTCAATGCCAGTTTATTTATACAGCACATTTAAGCACAACCAAGCTGGCCAAAGTGCTTCACAACAAGAATTACAGAATGACATTGAGGAAAATAAGCTTAGAGGCAGTACATAACACTGAATACATAATGTAACATAGGAAAAGGATAAAGAGGTTAAATGTACAATAAATAAATAGAAAATGCCAGGAACCAGAATGTCAGTGCCGATGCAAAACACTTTTACAACATTAAATACCTGAGAGTATAAAAATGCTTCCAGATGTTTTTGTCTGATAAAGAGTAACTCACTCCACAATTTAGGTACAACCACAGCAAAGGCACGGTCACCCCGACTTTTTAATCCATAAGTGAATGGAGATCAATTTTTTAAAGTATTTTAACCTACTAAAATATAAAAAAGGTAAATACCTGCTTGTGTGTAATAATGCTGTTGTTAATTAGTATATAAATCCCAGCCTCTTTATGGCCATAAAATACCTTTAAGACATTATATCTATATATAATCCTGACTTGCTTTGATATTTCAACATTAAACTGAATAGAACCACAACATTTATTAATAATGTTGATGCAACAACATTTGAAATTTTTAGTTTGAAATTCCTTTGAATTTATGCTAATTTATCCATTTGCTTTTTTATACTATAGGACTTTAAAGGTGGATAACCAAGATTTACTGGATAGCGTGCAGGTGTGATGTTGTGACACATAGCACTGCTATTGTCACCCTGCCGCTCAGCCTGTCAGTCCTCTGGGTGAGGGATGCTGTGGAGCTCTCTGCGAATCTCAGACCTTCAGAAGGCCTCTTTCCCTCCCGTACCCTCTGTGTTTGTCCAGCACCTCATTTTGTGTTTTCATCCTTCTGGCAATAGCTAGCAATGTTAGAATTTTCTTTTTTTTAGCATGTCATAGTAGGAGAAATTCAGGCCAAAGAGAGGGACATAAAGACAGCAACAGAAAAAAAGGTGGATCTCTTGGACATATTATTTAGAAACACTTGCTTATTGCCTGCAGACAATAAAAGTGTTGATAATCTTTTTGCTTGGAGCCAGTGTGAAATCTTCTCTGCTCTGCTGTCAGTTCCTGACAGTAGGTTCCGGGGGGGTGGGGTTCTTACAGACGTGTGTGTACACGTGGGAGATAGCTGGATGATTGGCAGGCTGAAGAGAAGAGGTGCCCCAATGGACAGATGCTACTCTGGATTCACAGAACGGCTGAGGATTGTGCAGAGGACTGAGCATTACCCATCTAACAGTAACTCTCACGCACTTCTCGTAGTCACGGAGCATTCTTCCTCACTCCTGAGCCTTGGAGAGTCTCCCTTCTTCCAGCACGGACCAAACAGCTCCACATTATAAAACACCAGATAGGACACTTCTGTTTTTATTGGAGCCTTGAATGTTGAGCTGGTCTCTTGAGCCTATCGCTGACAATACGGCTGGGGGAGGGGTGTTCTCCTTTCTTTGGGGAGGTCGTCACCAGTCTAAGGGCATGTTCATGGCTCTTTGACCTTTGTCTGTTAAAGGTCATCTGACCAGTGGCCATTCAGTGCAATCTCGCAGGGAACAGATGGAGAACTCTTAGCCTTCATCCATAAAGCTCATAAGCCCTAAACTTATATTATTATGTTAAAACAAGTAACTGACAGCTGACATTTGCCCTCAATTTCAAATGTAAATCCAGCGCTTGTAATAAAAATCCACTGCAATATGGTTCTAGCTCCAAACATTCAAACAGGCTGTTGCTAATAGCAAGTGACATGCAGCTGGGAAATGTGCTCTGCCGACCTGCTCTGAAGATCTAACGTGCTCTGTGTCGAGCGCTAAGTGATGACAGTCTAGCCGTTATTCCTGTAAGCCACAAAGCCAGCCTCAGACAGGCGAAAGGGAGCGTTTGTCAACAGAAACAAACATAAGGAATACCGAGCAGAATACAGACATAAGCCTGGCATCCACAGAATAGCAAAAAACACCAGTAATGTCCACGCACTGGATACACCTACAAACAATACGGAATGCAAAACCCAAGTAAAAATAATAAATAAAAATAAATTTAAAAAAACGCCAGAAATAACCCGAGATTTACTAACAGATAACAGATATCCCTACCTCTCAAACAGTGAAATACTCCAAGCCTGGTTCCTTTTTGTCACACCCTGCGCCTGTCCTACCCATTTTTGTCCAGTAGGTGTCTCCTCCTCTAGTTTCTATGTATCTCTAGGTTTCCTGTCCTGTCTAGTTTCCTGTCTCTTTGCTTTCCTCATTTTGGTTTCACTTCATTGTATTAGTATCTGCACCTGGTTTTCATTTCCCCTTGTTTCCTTTATATACTGTTGTGGTTAGTGTCTTGTCTGTTTGGGATTTTGTGATGGTTGAAGTCAGATCTTGCATTCTGTTGCTGGGTTCCCACCGTATGCCCTGGTTTTGTATTCTTCAGAAACCCTTCTTACTGCATGTAGACCATGCCTCTCACTTGCATTTCCATATCATTACACTATTTGAAACTGTATCTTGTCTGAAGGAAACAAACACACACACACACACACACACACACACATATATATATATATATATATATTTTTTTTTTATTGTGAATGTGAAATAATTTGATATTGATAAACTCAAAGGGATATGCAATATGGTAAAATATATACAGTATATAAGGGCAAATACTGTATATCATAACAATACAGCGTTATATAAGAGTTTTAGTTTTTGTATAATCTTCTGTTTTATTAACTGACATACGGCATTCATTCAACAGCATTTCATCATGCTTTTTGTTGAAACATTTCTATTATCGGGACAACTTAGAATGGATCGCTTGCTGTCAATTACCATATAAATACACCTTACAAGGAAGAGTTAATTGATTGAGTCCTTAAAGGACATTTATCTAATTATGGCTCTTAATTAGGATGCCAGCCCATGTGTGTGCTAAGCACTTAAGTGTTACTCACAAGTGCCATTAAACTTAAGTAATCTATGCATGTGTCTATACCGGAGTACTTGGACTAAGATGTGTCTCAGTTAACACAAGTGATAAGTGGAAGTATCCATCTGTAAAAACAGCTTTTTGAGACATGAAGAAAGTAAAATTCATTGTTTCAAAAGACTCTAAAATGTAATTTATCTATTAGAAACTGCCATAATTTAGCAGAGAGACTACTAGGCCCGCCAACGGCCCGCTATAACAAAATAAAAACCATCTTTGAACTGAAATGAAGAGAGAGTATTAATGCTTGGCCATTAAACTCATCAGGTGTGTTAATTCTGTATTTCAGAATGTATATTTTTCTTGACACTGCAGCTCTGTATGTGCCTTAAACATCTGCTAGAAGTTAAAAACACAATGAAAACAATTGTGGCCACCACCAACCCTGAAAAGGTTAAATGGTTTGATAATGGTTGGATGGATATTCATATGTCTTTGATAGTTTTTTCCAGTACATTTTATAAATGATAGATCTGGCATAAAAACCTTTTTAATTATTTCAAACTTTTTTTTTTTTTTACCAAGTCCCCATTGCAGTTACCACTGCAGCAGGACATGGTAAATCCATGGCATTTCTATTGATTTTTTTTTTACATTAAGTAAACTATTGATATTTACACAAAACAAGCACTGACCCGCCTCCTGATTTCAATATTCCAACACTCAGTGGCCATAGTAACCATTAAAAACTCCACCCTCACTGCTATATATTTGTTTCACTAAACGTAAATAGAATAAAATAAAAAAGAGTTTTATTAATAGAATAAAATAAAACTCTAAATCACAGACCCAGCATACAGTGCAGTTACAATATTAATACATCCATGTAATTAAATGATAAGCATCAGAAAACAAGTGAGGCCGAAAGATTAGCTTGACTGACATAAAAATAGGGTGAAACTGTAACCACACAAACAGCGCATGAATACAGAAACTGGTGCAGGATGAAACAGATCTTTATAAGGACTGTAAGTAAAAACTGCAGAACTTGAGTAGACATCTGACAAGACCTTTGGTGAAGGAATGTGGTTAAAAAAAACCTGTTATTAAATGTACCGATACACAGTACTGATGTAATCCGTTTTTAAATATGCGATTACATTTCAGTCACAAAGACTTTTAATACGAGTGCTATGTGGTTAAACTAGAGGCTGACCGAAATTGATTTTTTGGTTTCGGCCGAAACCAAAGCCGAAACCGAAAGTTACAAACTGACTTTCTGTTGAAACGGAAAGTTTAACTACACTTTCAGCCGCAACCGAAACCGCAGCCGAAAGATATATCACCCAAAAAAATCCCGAACACAAGATTTCTGATATACGGCATGATGCGATGCCACTTTTATTAATAAATAACTAACCATTAACAGTCAGTAACCATTAACATCACTAACCATTAACATCACTATTAACAATTTATGAACATCAATACTCATCAATTTATGAACATCAATAATGTTAATTAGTAATTAAATCCAAACAAACAAATATTTTAGTTAAGAAACAACAGCTTTTCCACATTCTCGCCCAGCAAGTTGCTACGCCGGTCAGCATACAGCTGTGCTGCTGCACTGAACAGCTGTTCACTGGCCACGCTGGTTTCATTTACTACTTAACCCTGTAAGTTATCCATCCATCCATTATCTTAACCGCTTATCCTCTGTAAGTTAATTCTCACCAATTCGCTACAGAACTATTAAATAACAGACGAGCTTTGCTTATCCGTAACCTGCTGCTGTAATTACGGCACCAGGCGAAAGCTCAGTATCAGTACTGTATTGTCAGACGAGTCTCGGTAACAACACGCGTATAAACTAAAGCAGGATGTTCTAACGATTTGTCCTACCCCATTAGAATGTCCTACCCCATAGCACAGAATGGTAGTTATAAACCATCCATTTGTCCTACCTTATCAGATAATCCTACCCATATGAACGAACGCGTATTTTTGATTATCAAAAATCGTACGACACACATAAGGGTAGCACAATTTCATGGGGTGAAGTGCATTACGTAAACATCGTAGCAAACAGCAGGGTAGCACAGTTTCACGGGGAGACGTGCACTGTGAGAAAATCCTACCACATACAACAGGGTAGCACAGTTTCACGGGGAGAAAGTCCTACCACATACAGCAGGGTATCACAGTTTCATGGGGAGACGTGCACTGTGAGAAAATCCTACCACATACAGCAGGGTAGCACAGTTTCACGGGGAGAAAGTCCTACCACATACAGCAGGGTATCACAGTTTCACGGGGAGACGTGCACTGTGAGAAAATCCTGCCACATACAGCAGGGTAGCACAGTTTCACGGGGAGACGTGCACAGTGAGAAAATCCTGCCACA
>JABJVR010007119.1:0-11822 GCA_025773905.1 Chitala chitala | reverse complement strand
ATCAGGTTCGATACAGTTCAATAATAATTTTAATGGTCCTCAAGTTTGTTGCTTTAGGGAAAATAATGGGCACAAGGTACAATTAAAAAGTGTGACATATGCCACCTTGTGGTCCAAAATGGAATTACAGTGTGGAACACCTACTGTGCACACTGGTCAACATCTTACAGAGGGGCAGCCTGCTTGTCAGTGTAAAAAACAGCAAGAGGACTTTTATACAAGGCCTTGCTGAAGGAAATATTAACGCAATATGTGTGTGATGACGTGAAAGTGGCCAGCAGCGAGGTGGGGGGAGGGGGTGTGTGACTCACTCAGCAGGTGGTAGTTGGAGTCCCTCTCATATTTGAACGTCAGTCGGCCATAGCTGACGTGGTTCAGGTTCTTTAGCCACTCAAAGTAGGAAACGGTCACACCGCCGGCGTTCAAGTACATGTCCTACAGCAGGGAACCGCACACACACACATGCACACACAGATTAATTCAGGTGCCTTTCTTCATTTCTTTATCAATAATTTAGTTTAACATGAGACTCCCCAAATTATATGAAAAACACATTTTAATATACAATAAAGTAGCATCCGTTAAAATACATCACTCATGGTACTGTAGCCTCTAAAATCAGGGTCTCACAGAGAGGGCAAAAAACATTAACATTGTATGGTCACATCAGCCAGTCACACATCAGTGTACTTAAATGCACCAATTACATTTCAGTACACGAGATCTGCCAGTCACAGTTCAGTACAATTAGATCCACCAATCACGTTTTAACACATTCAGATCTGCCAGTTATTCTTCAGTTTGCTTAGATCCACCAATCATGTTTTAGTATGCTCAGATCTGCCAGTCACTCTTCAGTATGCCCCGATCCACCAATCACCCTTTAGTACAATCACGTCTGCCAGGACAGAAAACGCAAGTACGCAGCACAGATGTGTCAGTTAGACAACATGCTGCCCAGTTTACCGGTATCACCATGATGTTCCTCTCCAGGAAGATCTTGTCAGCATCTGGGGTGGTGGGACCATTTGCTCCTTCTGCGATGATCTGTAGTCAGTGTCCCAGCACCAAAACAACACTTAATTAGTCCTGTTTTTAAACAACAGGTAAATACCATTCAGGCTCCATGTTAAGTGATAGCGGGCCATGTTACTTTGTATGTTAAATGAACGCGTAAGCAGGCCGTGTTGTTTTAGGTGTGTTAAGTGAACACGTAAGCGGGTCGTGTTACCTTGGCCATGTTAAGTGAACACTTAAGTAGGCCGTGTTACCTTAGCCGTGTTAAGTGAACACTTAAGCGGGCCGTGTTACCTTGGCCGTGTTAAGTAAACACGTAAGTGGGCCGTGTTAAGTGAACATGTAAGCGGGCCGTGTTACCTCGGCCGTGTTAAGTGAACACTTAAGTGGGCCGTGTTACCTTGGCCGTGTTACCTCGGCCGTGTTAAGTGAACACGTAAGCGGGCCGTGTTACCTCGGCCGTGTTAAGTGAACACGTAAGCGGGCCGTGTTACCTCGGCCGTGTTAAGTGAACACGTAAGCGGGTCGTGTTACCTTGGCCTTGACGTTATAGGCGTTCTTCCTGGTCAGCTGCTTCTCACTGGCAGCAGGAATAAGGATGTCACAATCCGCCTCCAGGATGCTACCGTCGTACGGCTTGGCGTTGGGGAAACCCACGATGGTGCCGTGTTGCTGTGAGGAAGGTGGGCGTACAGACGAACAATCGTTCTTCTCTCTTCCTCACATTTCAGTCACAAATGACTTAATGGTAACACATTTGACGTGGTTGTGTGTGTTACATGAGGAATGTCTCGCTGATCTTCTCACGGTGATGTTGTTCTCCACTCACCAGTTTGTACTCCTCTAGCTCCCTGGGATCGATGCCATTAGGATTCCAGATGTTTCCATCCACCTCGCCGACGCCCACGCACTTGGCGCCGTAGCGGTGCAGGTAACGCATAGAATGGAGACCGACGTTGCCAAACCCCTGTTGGGGGAGACTGGAGTTAGCCACTCACACACATCCACATTACATGACGACAGCAGTTAGCAGCTGCACAGAACAGTCCAGGATGAGCAGCCTGGCTTTATAATGCAGACTCAGACAGCCCTCTGAGTCTGCCCAAACAAACACCTGCTGTCAAAACCTAAAACTGAGGGTCCTGCCATCTTCTTCACCTTCACCCCACTCGCATATCCACACAAGGGCATTTGAAATTGTAATGTCGAGGAGGTATAATCCCTGGCCCAGACGTCAGGGCCAACTTCTGAGGGTATGAAATTACACCCACCAGCAAGATTCCTAAAGACAAGAAGTACATGTGTGTATGTATGTGTTAGGGCCATGAAGGCTGCTGGTAGCATCATTACATTTTAACACACACCTATATAGCGGATAGGCAGATAATTTTAGGCATGTGCACCGGATGGGATGTGCTATGAAGTTACCCTTGTGAGCATGCTGAAAACAGCACGGGTGAACAGCATCAGACTGAAACAGCACGGGTGAACAGCATCGGACTGAAACGGCACGGGTGAGCAGCATCGGACTGAAACGGCACGGGTGAGCAGCATCGGACTGAAACGGCACGGGTTAACAGCAACGGACACCCTCCCCACTGTGACAACACAGAGCACCCTCAGCGCTGTGATGTCATAGTACACCCTCCCCACTGTGATGTCACAGTATGCTGCATTACATCACATACACTGCTCATCATATAACCCTATCTCTAACTGAAGCAAAACCCTAGCCATAACCCTAGCCATAACCCTAGCCCCAACCTCGCTGAAGTGCTCGAATGTTGTATTACTGTGTACCTCCACACACATCACAGTAAACTTTCCCCAATATGATGTCATAATGTTTTCATTGTGGTTCCACACCACAAAGCACAGAAACTGCTCTGTACCTGAATGACAAATGTCTTGTCCGAGAAGCCAGGCGTCAGGCCCAGCTGACTCATGTAGGACGCCTCGTTGATGAAGTTCTCAATGCCATGGAACACGCCTCTACCTGTGGCCGAGATCCTCCCATGGATGCCTCCTTGGCTGATGGGTTTGCCTGTGACGCAGGCATGAGCGTTGATGTCCTGTGGAACACAATACCAAGAGCTGACACACATGCACATACGCACGCACGCACGCACGCACACACACATGTGCACACCAGTCTGCTAAACAACAGGTGTCAGTTCAAGTCTTTGAAATGATGACTAGAAAACAGACTTACTCTGTCAAAGAAAGCTGCCCATCAGCCTGGTGTGTGTAAGATGTGGACAGCAGTGACAGGGCCTCTGTACAGTGTACACCTCCCCAGCCTGTCTGCAGCACACACTGTTTCTGGTGTGTGTAAGACGTGAACAGCAGTGACAGGGCCTCTGTACAGTGTACACCTCCCCAGCCCGCAGCACACACTGTTTCTGGTGTGTGTAAGACGTGGACAGCAGTGACAGGGCCTCTGTACAGTGTACACCTCCCCAGCCCGCAGCACACAGTTTCTGGTGTGTGTAAGATGTGGACAGCAGTGACAGGGCCTCTGTACAGTGTACACCTCCCCAGCCTGTCTGCAGCACACTGACTGGGCTTCCCATAAGCTCACTAAAGACGTGAAAAGCGTTGAAAACATCCTTTTCTTGGGGGGAGGTGTTCACGGCTGCCTGTTCCTGAAAGCTCATCAGACGGGGAGAGTAACGCACAGGCCAGACAGGAAGGGCGTCTGCACGCCTTCACCGTGGCGTAAAAAAAAACAGTCCAGCTGATAATTAGGGTAAAATGAGCCCTCATGGCTCTGCGGCAGAATGGCCGCACCCCGCGGAGGCACAGGGCCACAAGCTAAATGGATGGAGGAGAAAGTAAAGATGGAGGAGGCGGTGGGTGCAGGGGAGGAGCAATTTTTATGTAGTAAAAATGGAAACACAAAAACAACTTAAGCCAAAACAGAGTCACTGAACTTACGTTACTAGTTCCACATAAAAGCAAAACTGGCGCGGGGGACGGGGGGCTTTATTCCAGAAACAGCCTGGCTTTCAGCGAGGGCTGCAGGGAGATTGAGTCAGTCTGCAGTAGTGTGTCTGGGCCTTGAGCTTCTGAGGCCACACCTGTGTGTTTGTGTGTGTGTCTGTGTCTGCATGTGTACATGTCTGTGTGTGTGTGTCTCTGCATGTGTACATGTCTGTGTGTGCGCGCATGTGTCTGCATGTGTACATGTCTGTGTGTACTCGCCACAACCGGTCGGATTCCATCCATTCAGCAACACAGCGGCGCAGCGACGGACCCAGAGGAAAGGGCAGTCGCTCTCACGCTCTGCCGTGGCAGACTAAATAAAGGAACCCCGCCCCCAACGAAACCCCCTCACGCCATGAACAGCAGGGCCTTATCTGCCTCAGCAATGGCACATGCAACTGCACACATTCAAATACTAACACTACTATTGTAAATAAAAAATTTTAAATGACAAATTTTAAGTATAAATGTACTAAATTACTCATTATATTGTTTGTTACTGAGAAATGCATGTTGGGATACATCCCTTTGGCATGACAGACTTGCCACTGCCGTGCCCCCCAGCCCCGAGACAATGAGAATAACGAGGCCGACATCAGCTCGGCACAATCCAGACGGGACTTCCTCGGATACCATGGCAACGTGGGTGCCCAGAAACAAAAGCAGTTAATGTGGCACAATGCACATTCTCAGGGGGCTACAACTGAGGCAGCGCTTTCTTAACCCTCCCCCCTTATTCCTTGGTCCAAAAAGGAAAGACTGATTCAGCAGGGATGGGGGTGTGTGTGGCAGCGTGTGTGTCCAGAGCTTACAGGGGGGAGACTGCAGCGTCTCACAGAGTTAGAGCCATATTAACATCACGTCTGGGGTCAACATGCCCCTGGCAACCACAGCTCCCATTTACAGGCCTTCTGCCAGCCGCACACACCGTCACCATGTAGAGACACACCACACACACTGGTGCATCTGCTATCTGGGCCCCCAGTCAAAGCTTAGCAACCAATCAAAAATGCCATTCAGTTCTGAGTGCGCAAGAACGTGAGAACGCATAAACACTCCAGCTCCTCATTGGTCAATATGAAGGCGGCCTTTTTCAACTGTGTATTCACTTCATTAATTCATAAATGCATTTTAGAGGGAGAAAATACTTCGTGAAAATACACTTATCAAAGCAAAGTGATGGAGCAGGGTGAACGGCCTGTCTTCTCTGAGCGTGCTGTCGGGACAACTCACACCGTGGGCGATGGTGTTGGCGTACGTGTCTGCGATCCAGGACATTTCCCTTTCGCCCGTGCTCATGTCGGGGGCAGGGACGTCAATGCCAGGTCCTACAACGCACAAAAACAGCACGTTTATCCATGGAAGGCGCTGGGTGAAAACGTAACGTTATGCCTGTGGACGTGGGAGACACCTGTTCGGCCACCCCCACCCAAACCAACAATCTAGTTTCGTGTACAAATTCAGACCATGAGGTAAGGAAGAGGCACAGTCTACGGATACCCAGCAGGGCTATTTCTAACATGCTGGGAATGGGGTGTGTGTGTCGGGGGGCTCAATGTTCTCAGAGGGAGCTATATATAACCTGAACCCCCCCCCAGTTAAACTTTACTCCTAGGCTATGTGTGCAGGAGAGAGCAACACCCCCCATGAGCTATGTTACCTCCTCACACATTAACTGGCCCTAGGTATGTGTATGTGTGTGTGTGTGTGTATGTGTGTGCGTGTATGTGTATGTGTGGCCTATTAGCTCCATATCTTTTTGGTTGTTTGGGATAACTGTATTTGTAATATAATAATCTGTGTCTAATTTAAATTCCTAAACAGAATAAATGCTAGACTATTAAACCGGGTAGGTTTAAACAAATGAATTAGTTAAGAGGTTTAGCTGTAGGTCCTGAGCTGGAGATCATTATGAAGCTGCTACACTACATGCACAGAGACGGCCAACACACCGATGAAACCCTTCTTGGCGAGTTCGATGGTGAACCTTCTTGTGATTTTCTCCAGTTCGTTGTCCTGAACGGAGCAGAGGGTGACCAGTTAGACTGCATGGAAAAACACCACCAGTACCCAGCGGTCAATGAGCACTGGCGGACAGTGTTGGGGGTTTAACACACCCTCCATCACTGCGGCCTGCCGGCTAGTTCGCCAGTGGCGTGCGTTCAGGCCTCGAGCCCTAAGGACCTGCCGTTCTGCCTGGCGTGTGACAGCTCAGCATGCCTTGGTCCAGGGAAAACAGAACACAAACACCAACAAGCAGGAGGTGTGGAGCCAGCAGCAGGAAAGGAGGGCGACATCCGTGGAAATTAATAACTTCCTGTGTACAGTGGCTACACAATAACGTTATCGAGCAGGATTCAAAAGGACATAAGTCATTCTCCTGCATCAGAAGGAAGGGTGCAAAACGCACATACACTCCTCATCCTCCCATTAAACAGAAATCGGTTAGGGTTGCACTGTGCATTGTGTTTCTGAGGTCCAGCCCTCATCAGCTACATCATTCAATCAGCAGTTAGGAGAACAACAACCCACCTCGGTCAGTTTTGGCTGGATCAGACAGCACAGCACAAATTGCTCGACAGACGCCATGACGTTTTATATGATGCTTCTACATTTAATCTGTGATCTGTCTAGTCGCTCAGACACAGCTGTGCCCACAGGAAGCACATGCAGGTACACGCATGTCACCCGGCCGCCCGCAAGCCCTTACACTTTGCCCACGAGGGCGCGGTGTCGAAGGTGCCTGGGCAAGACACTGTACATCCTCAACATTTAAAAAAGAAAGGTTGTCTCCACATCATGCCGAGTCCAGCACTGTCCTCTGACCCCTCTCAGACCATTCCATTTAAAAAGGGGTGCTAGTGTGGATGTACACAGCTGATGGTCCTGACAGCTGCCTACAAACAGGAATTCCAACCATCTGCCTCTCTGAAGAGACGACACAAGCAGCGGGAACAAGCGCCCGGCAACATCCAGGAGTACAGAAAGTCCAGAGGGACACTTTTCCCAATCAGACGGGCCCTGAGCGGTGTTGGCCGCAAGCTGCAGTCATCAGTCATCCACACTTGACGGACACACGCCTCTTCCTACTTACGGAATAATTTTTTGGATTGATTTTTACTCCCGCTTTGGCCCCACCGAATGGCACATCTGTGAAGGGAAAGGACAGCATGTATGACCTGCATTACACACACTGGAGAAGTGAAGGGAGCAGCTGGGAAAACTCAGCAGGAAACAGCCGTACCGTACTGTACGAGCCGCTGGGAATTAGCTCAGAATTTTTATTTTCCGCTAAAGTCTTTGTGCAGCCCGTGCAGATGTACAGCTGTTCTTATCCTCACACAATATAAACACCTGAAAAACACGAGAGCACGATGGCGAAGCACACTGTTACTCACCAACAACTGCACACTTGTAGGTCATGAGAGAAGCCAGAGCCTTCACCTCGTCCACAGACACGTCCATGCTGTACCGGATACCTGAGGAGACGAAGATGAAGCCGTCAGAGCTCAGTCAGGACACACACTGCCTGCAACATTCACCTCAACCCAGGCACCAGCGCTCCAGCCATGGAGCCCAGGATCAAGGGCATTATGGACTGCAAGTCAGGAGGGCCACTGCAGAGGAGTTAGATACCATCTAATGGTGTTGTGAGATGGTGATGGGTTCTCAATTCACACAGCACGTGGTCCTCATACACGCTGACGATCCCAGCATGGTGCCTTTCACGGGATCGTTGAAAAGCAGTAGGGCGACATGTTCACAGCAGCCAGAGCATGTACGACAATCACACGTTAACGGCTAATTAGTCAAACCCGTGTCTGTATGAGCAGCAGCCTGGCAGCTCTACTTTGTGCTGAGATACCAGGCTCATTGTCCTGTAAGACGAGAAGACGAATCTGGTCCGGTCCGCAGCTCTCTGAAGACACCGACCTTCCACTTTTACATCCAGCTTGGTGTTAGACAACGCCGGGCCATTGGGAATTATACTGTCATTCTGAAATGTTGTTTGTTAGCTGTGCAGATGAACTCTGCGTGTTTATATACACCCCTCCGGTCATTTCTTATCAGGGCTTGCACAAGCCGTTTCAGATATCTTCTGAGGTAAACATCACAATTTGTGTTAGGCTTCAGTGTCATTGGGAACGTTTCTGTCCTGACAAACCCCTACAGGCTGGAATGTTGGGGTAAGAGAAAAGCTAGTTTTCTGTGTTTGCACACACATTAGCTAGTTGTGTTTGATTAGTAACTCTTCAAACAAACAACCTTGTAATCTTCAAAGTTTACTGCAACACACAGCTTGTTCCAGACAGTTTATGATCTTTGCTGTCGCCGAACATCGAGTGTGCTACGTAAACACTCCGTGCACGCTCCACATGCACGCTCCGCGTGCACGCTCTGTGCATGTTCATATGCCACCTTTTATTCTTTGTTTTTAAATGTCAACACAAATCTAGTTGTTTCACTTTGCCTCACACGTAACACAACTTTCACTTCTTTGTTGAAGAAGGAATGCAGTTTTTTTTTCAGAGAAATTGGTGAGAGGGAGAAACTTCAGGATGTCCTCAAACTCACAAACAAGGACACGTGCCAGGAGTAAAGCCAGAGGAGAACAAGTCAAAGAACACCGAGCAATCCCAAGTTCGGTGAAAAGAGTGTGACTCAGTCATCCAGCATTAACAGGAGTCCAAGCCTGAAACTCAAGCTTTTTTTTCTTATTTAGAAAACTAAGAAGTCAGTCATTCATCGAGCGTTAAGCAGTACTTTCTCAAAGCTATCCTGACATATTACTCTGTTCTGACCACAAAGGTCAGGGGTACCAGCTGTGCCAGTCTGGCCTTACAAACCTGGCACAGAGAACACAACTGAACACTGTAGGCCCACAGATTCGAGTGACAGACCACCTCCATAATGTCGTTCCACGGTCACGATGTCCCCCAGACCCCCTCCCCATTGGCTCTGCCCTCTTCACACCCACCCTCCAAAACGTACCCAGCATGCAACAATGTTCACACCACCCAGTTCAGCTGGACCCTTTACTCCTGGAGTTGTGCTATTAGACAAGGTCACAAAGCAAACTTTGCATCTCCAGCTTGGTGAAGAGACAGGCCCACTCCAGGGTCCAGCCAAAGCACATTACCCTCCGTAATGCAGCACAAGCTACAGTAAAGTCTGCCCGTCTGGGCCCTGTGTGGGGGAGGAAGGCTAAAAAACAGCAACACATTGAAGCCACATTTCACATGTCCTCAGAACAAAGGGTGAGCTCTGGCTTTCCCTGGAGCCTTGTGTCTGGAGTCCAAGGTCATGAAGACGAATGGACTTGACTTTGACCGTGACTCCAGCCTGGACGGACGTTAACGTACTCGCTGTCCCAAAAAAGGTTTACTAGGTTCATGTGGCCAAACACAAACAGTGCACCAACATTTACTGCCTTAATCAAGTGACTTAACAATTTTTACTAATTTACAGAGCACCTGTTACAGGTGTATCGCCCTGTGCCATCCCCTGGGAGCAGCACCTCTGTAAACTTTTCTTAGTTACAAACCGAGGTCCTAAAGCCACTGACACCTGAAAAACAGGACAGGGTGTGCAGACGTGTGCTTCCTCACAAACTCTACACAACGTAAAAAAAGATGTCTGTGTAATATAAAAAAAGACGTTATTTAAAAAATCACAACTGTAATAATTATAAATTTATGAATTATTTCTTAGGCATAGGGGCTCGTGTTGGATCTCACGTGAGCTAACAGGAGAATGTCACACACCATTACACCAGACAGAACGAGGTGTGTGACATCGCGTGTGTATACCGACACACAAGCCGAAAATAACGCCACTGGTGTGTTAAAATGTCTGTATAAATTATGTGCTGCTATGATCGACCATAACAATGTTGTTATGTACAGTACACGGGTGCCGTGCACGCGTGGACGCATTGCTGTTAACCCCTGTGGCGTGGCACGGCGGGGACAGGTGCCGTGCACGCGTGGACGCATTGCTGTTAACCCCTGTGGCGTGGCACGGCGCGGACAGGTGCCGTGCACGCGTGGACGCATTGCTGTTAACCCCTGTGGCGTGGCACGGAGGGACCGGGGCCGTGCACGCGTGTACGCACCGCTGTTAACCCGTGTGGCGTGGCACGGCGGGTCCGACTCACCCCCCTTGCAGGGCGTCCGGTGCTGGCTGTGCTGCGCCCGGTAGCCCTCGATCACGTCCCACTCGCCGTTGTCCCGCTTGATGGGGAAGGACACGCTGAGGACGTGGTTGCAGGGCTTGATGATCTTGAGGATCCCGCGGACCCGCAGCCTCTTCTGCTCCGGCGTCTCTCTGCTCCTCAGATCCTCCACCAGCTTGTTCTCCACGATCGAAGCGCCGCGGTCGAAGAAGCCCTCCACCATTTTGAAGAAATTCGGGTCGTCCTCTTTGGGTCCAGCCGCTTCACTGTAGTGACGAACACGCATTAAGGACGAGGACGCGGGGGCCAGAGAGCCGGTACATCCCGCGGCGCCGCCGGCTCCCCGGACGAGCAGCTCCCCCACACGCTTATACATCGTGTGAGTTACGGCGTGTTCAAACAATAGGAAATAAAAATATAAAAATATGAGACAGTGATGCCCGCTGCAGTGTGAGACTGACAGCATGGAGGGTGCCACTGCGGCTTTAAAAGGCAGCGCGTCACCGCCGCGCGGTCCCAGGACCGGAGGGGGGCGGACTCGGGGGCGCGCCTTAAGGACGCTGTAAAATAGGTACGCGCGCGCGCTCCTGATTTTGCATCCAGTTTATAAATTATATTTTTCCTGTTAAGAAAAGCTGACTCGTCCCCATGTCCCTCTGGCCGCAGGAATACTAGGCCGTTTCTGCAGTTTGAAGGTTTGTCCTACGCATACATTACTACACGATACATGTTTTATAATTTCAATATATTCTAAATTGAAGTGTTGAATATTGTAATTTATTTTTTGCTGCTGAAGTGTTACTGTTTACGCACCGACACGCAAACACCGTTTTGTTGACTTCACCAGTTATCTGCTATTTCTTGTCAAAGTCCTGTATAGATTTTCAAGTTTGAAATAGTATTGCAGTAATGTCGGTACAGGAAGGACATCTATATAGTCTTTGCATATGATAATGTTATTTTATTAAAAATATTGTTTCAAAAAAGCTGAATTAAAAGGTTGTTTTGTATCTCAGTCTTGTTTCCAACAGTCCTGTGATTCATGATTCCTGCGTCCAGTGTGTTCCAGTGTCCGTTTGTCCCACAAAGTGCATAACACTGACCGGGTTAATACAATACTACAATAAAAATACAATAACTGTAAAATGTCTCACAATTTCTGTGTGATATGTATTTATGTACGCACCGATTCTGTGCCTGAAAACAGCATCTCGTTTACATAAAACAAACTCCTTCATGCTAAATTCAAAAGTTATATAAATACTAAAATATTAACGAATAAAGGTTATACTGTACTTCTTTCTAAAAATAATTTAAAAACGCAAACAGTATAAAAGAGTATAATTTTTCCTATAATAAAGGTGTGGAACTATGGAAAACACGTTAAGTTGACTTCAACACTGTGGCACTATGTGTTTTATGGTAAACCTCACGCATATCATAAGTGTAAAAAGTCATGAAAATCAAAGGCAGGCATGATGTTTACAATTCATTTATTTTTTTAACAATAAAAAATGTAAAAAAAAAAACACTATATATATATATATATATATATATATATATATATAAGGCAGGACATCTGGACAGAGAAAGGGAGACAAAGAGACTTGGTGGTGGAATGAGGAAGTCCAGGAAAGCATAAAGG
>JABJVR010007118.1:0-11822 GCA_025773905.1 Chitala chitala | reverse complement strand
CCCCCCCCCCCCCCCCCCCCCCCCCCCCCCCCCCCACCACCCCCCCCCCCCCCCCCATAATATATGCAGTCAAAGATAAAGGAATGAACAAAGGGAGGGAAAAAAAACGAAAGAAAAACATGGACTAAACATCACAATATTGTCTAATTTTCATTGGCGTTGATTTAACCAGCCACTGCAATCTTTGTGAACGTATTAATTTGTCATCATCAGGTTAAAATATATTTGGACCATAGAGCCTATGTGTAAACAGGTTAAACAGCGGACTTTGTTTAATTATCCATAGGTTTGTTTAACCGGCACAATAAATTCATTTCCTGGTGTTTGTACACAATGTATATCCCTCAAAATAGTGCAAGTATACAGTACATGCTTACTTAAATACACGCGGGAAAGTGCACGATAACATGATATAATCCAGAAAGACTACATGACTAAAACGTAAACCCGCACTTTCTTCAGTGTTTAACATCAGCAGAATTACTACGGCATGCCCTAACGTCCGCAATTTTTAACTTCGTTTATATACATTTCAAATGCGGTTTGAATAAACGTCAGCCATAAAAACTTCAAGCAACTCACATCACACACCTAAAATGTATCTGCTGAAAAGTTCGTATTGTTTTTTGGAAACAAAGTAATATTTCGCAAAAGGCACGTAATGTAAAATTTCAGGTTATCTCATGACTTGCGATTTAGACATACTGGTAAAATTGTCAACCTAGATTTAATTGAATTTGATACAATTCAGCTTTTTTAAAATTAACATTTTAACAGAACATTGTGCCAACAGCCTATTACAGTAGTTCTCTCATATAAAGTGTTACTGATCATGGATGCACTTACCTACCAATATTAACTGGTTTCTTTTGAACTCCGACAGTCAAAGTAACGATCCAGTTGTCGCTTTCCCTGTTTCGTTTCTCCTTGTGTGCGTCCCCGGGTGAAATAACAATAAAAATGTGCGCACTGCAAACCCCAAATAAGTTTTTGTAATAAAAGCAATGGGGATTCAAGTCCCAAAAGCTGCAATAAAAACGAGAAGATCATGGTCAACATGAGGAATTTTTAAACAAAATATCACGCTTTACTTAAAATAAAAAAATAATGAATCACACTCCATAGCAAAGATTGTCCTAACACATTGAAGCTGAAAAGAGGTACAGAGTATCAGTCCCTGTTCTTCCTCCCCCCCAACATCGGGAGCAGCACGAGAAAAATGCAAAAAATGACAAAGATCTGAAAACTTCAGCAAGCGAGCGGCGTGAAAGTTCACCAAAACATTTTAAACAACAAAAACTCTTTATTTACACTCACCGATCGTCGGTAAACCCTTTTTCCCAAATCCGGCGTGAGTCAAACGTTTGCGTGTTTAAACTACATTATTTTCCTGCGCCTTTTTATTTTCAAGAAACATATCCCTCGGTTTGACAGTAAAAGAGGAATGTAAAGTATGACTTTGGTATGAAATTAACGCAGACGGTGGAAAACGAAGGGAAAAAAATGTCAGAGGAGGAGTGTAAAGGCAGCGTCAGTGAGCGGAGTTAGAGGCCGTGCTCTCCTGCAAACTCCTCCTTCAGAAAGTGTGTTTTACTCAACAAGTTCGCCTTCAACCTTGCGCTGCTGACTGCCTTCAGAACAAAGGCGAATTGTCGGTGAATGGTGTACTTGTTTTTAAGGGATATTTGCCACAAACTGGTTTTTTTTTCTTCTTCAAATTAACAAAAGTATTAAATGTTACATAAAATTAGATTACGAACAATTGGATCGGATTGCAATTACGAATATTCATTTTATATTCCATTAACGTGTTGCGATTGTTTTGAGAAAAAGAGCACTGGACCACAAAATAAATACATAGACAGACCGATAAATAAACATCTTCAAATCTGCGCAGCAGAAACTGGCCCCGTTGTACAGGTCTGTAGGAGTGACTGCTTAAAAATTCAAAACAGTTTATTGGAACAACTTTTTTTAAATACGCATGAATGGGTAATATAGGACCACCATTTGTTCTCTTGTTTACGTCCCAAATTTAACCCTTTATGTTTCTGTGCACAATTAAATTAAATTAGATAAATGTTTCACGCAAACGACTTAGTCTGTTATACACATACACTTGCAATTCATGTGGTTCTTTGAACACACTTATGTTTAAAAGTGTAGCTGTACTCGGGACACAGCTGTCCACCTTTGGTTCCACTAAAACAGACGAAATAAGAAACAATCCCAAATCCGCGCTACTTTAAGGCAGCCCTAAAGAGTGAACTATGGCTTCAACAGCGCTAGCAGTACTACAGAAACAATTAAACAATTGTTAATTAGGAAACAAAGGCAGTCAACATTTAAAGCTGTGTGAAATCAGATAATGAACAGAAACACGACTCTTTAACCCAACTGCTTATCTGAATCTCTTTCAACTTCTTACAGCCTGCGTATTATAACGGGGGGAGGCATACAATACATTGTGTAGACCGTGCTGTAGACATCGCCAGACCGCTGCATCCAAAATAATTGTAAGGATACGTATGGCTCTGGTGCTACCAAATCGTGTAAGTTACCCGTTTTCTAATTCCCTGTTCGTTATCTAGGATCAGCTGCCTCGCCCAAGTGGCCACATGCGACCCCATCAGCGCTGTGTAAATACAGCGTATAGCGAAGTGTCATTGTCATGTGGGTTGAGCACAGAAATTCTGTAGGTTGCTTGCTAACGCAGAGGAATACTGCATTACTGTTTATCTCCGTTCAACAGAAATTACATTTATGGCAAAACCATACTAATGCTACTAACAGTAAATTCTTTATTAATACTGCTTTGATAGTGAGTAAATTTCAAAATTTACATAAGATAAGGTTCAAGAATTTGTATTAATGTGTGAGGTTTGCTAAATGCATGCCTAGTACTTGACACAGACTTACAGTAATGCACTGTTGTGATACCATGAGAACACCAAAATCAGATTTGGCTGGGTCAGTTTTAACAGTTTGTTTACGAAAGTTGAGACAAAAACTTGTGTGAGACGGCAGAGACGTGTGTACACACACATACACGAGATTAGGCCTTTGCTGTGTGTGTGCGTGTGTGAACAGCTGCCGGAGCAGGTTCCTCTGGAGGTGGTTAATGCCAGCGGGGGTCACACGCCCTCCACCTGAGTTGCCTTTAGCTGAAGCTCAAGACTGGTTTTTCTGGTGCTACTCTCACTCTTGCCCGTGCCAAATTACGCCCGTGCTATTCTCCATCAGCTCTCATACAAACTTCCTTTCAAACTAAACCCCATTTAGTTTTAAAATTCCATGTAAATTCTGTTAAAAAGTAGAACCCATAAAAAATTATTAGTATCTGTAAAAACTTTGTGGTACCTGAACATACTGTACAGTTTAATTTGAAAAAAAAAAGTCCAGTTTTGTAAAGCGTACATAATAATAGGCCAATGTGTTAGCAATCAGTGAAGTCTTTTACTTAAGGCAGATTAAGCTTCATGCCAAACATCTGCCTAGTTAACATGCCTACCAGCTGTGTACACACACACACGTACGTACGTCTGGAAGGCAAGTACCTAGGAACATTAGTACAATCTTCAAACCAACAGACAAGTCTCTATGCCATATACCATGTTTAAACAGACTCCTCTCTGATCATATGTTTCAGAACAGTTGTGATGTGCCACATTTTGCTGTTTTCCAGTTAAAGACCAGGTTTGTTATACTGTGGTTTGCAAAACTGGGCTAATTTTCTGTTCTAATTTTCAGCGGCAGCACCGCTTTGAACGTGAACCCGGTGCTGCTCTCCTTGCCGTTAGGCGATGTTATCAAAGCGCTGCTCTACTGGAGCACACTGTCCGCTCCCTCTGCTCCTGAGAGAGAGTTAAGGGAGCACTATGGTTCACGAGCATGTTACACATGCTCACAGTTAGCCATCCAAAAACCTGAGCAGTGAGCTTTCAGGTCATGATTAAAGGAACATGTGGCTCAGCAGGTAGGACTGCAGCCTCACGCCACGGTTGTGGGTTTGAATCTGACTTTCTGCAATGTTTGTGTGTGGAATTTGCATATGTGGATTTACTCCAGTGTCCTTCCACAATCCAAAGGCATGCAGTTCAGTTGAACTGGCAACTCAAAGTTTGCCGCTAGTGTGTCTGACTGTCCTGCAGTGAGGTAATGCCTTGTCCAGGATACACTGTGTTGTGTGCTCTGCTGCCTGGTGTAGAGATCAGGCCACTTATTACCCTGGGCAGGGTAAATTATTCAAAACTGAGTGAATGATTTAATAAAGGAACATGATGAATGCTTGACACCCAAAGACAAGTGTACTGTAGACACATACAAGCAAAATGTCCACTATAAGGTGTTTACAGTGCTAATGTCATTGCAATTTCAAAAAAATTGCAAATAATAAAATCAGCAAAAATAATAAGCAGAGTTGAAACCATCAATTTTTAAAAAGGATTCTTATGCAGATACAGTGGAAACCTTTCTGCACAAACAAAAGACAAAGATTGTTGACATTTATAGCTCCGGACCATCTAATACCAAAACACATAGCTGTTTTTTCGCAGCTACGCAACATGATTATTGTATGAAAAAATAAAAAGATCAAACGTCTTGCACCAAAATGTTACTCATTTCTTATATAATCAATGAGATCTTTGTGGACTAGAGACCAGAAAACTTTAACCAAGGGTTAAACGGGAGTTAGAATTTTAGTGTGCCGTTAGGGGAAAGTTCTAATTTGATGATGCTCAGTGTCAGCGCTGGGGAGGCGTTGCTTGTCAGTCGGGCACCAGAGCCCCCACTACTCGCAGGCTATCTTGCCATCAAAGCTGGACAGGGCGATGGCAAAGGCTTGTACGGCACACAGCGGGTAGCTGTAGTCTAATGTGAACACGTCGTCTGCCACGCGGCCAAACTGCATCACAATGTAGTCCTCTGTGAGACAGGAAATGACAAAACAGGTCTTATGAGCGGAGCATGTCAAACAGGCATAGCAGCTAATGTGAACCACAGTGCTGTGCAAGTGTGGGGGTGGTGTGCAACAAGGCAGGTGTGCGAAGCGCCCCCACGTGGGGCTGCCGCAGGAGGTGTTCTGACAGCTCGCGCGGAGCTCACCGTCTTTGCTGTGGATGATCTGGAAGTTTTTAACGGAGGCCTGTGTGACGCGACCACCGAAGTTGAGCACGTGAGACGCCGTCTCCTCATTCCAGGCGGGTGTTTTATTGCGAAGCTCAATCAGGTTCTCCGTTTTCTTGTTCTGATAGCGGATCAGCAGGCCGTCATTTTCCTAAAATGATGGAGAGGGAGTGAGAGGGGGATAGACAGAGAGATGGATTCACTACAGTAAGGAAAAACATCACTCACTAAATAATCATTCACTTAACCCCTGTATCATAATTACATGTAACACACTTTATTGTATTTGCAGTAATGTTAATACTTGTAGTGATACCAAATGCTTGAAATAATTTCATAAGAGGCATAACAGGATTCTTGACTGCTTTGAAGTTTCAGTGTTTATTTTAATAATATTTAGAAAACTTTGTTTACCTTAACATTTGTTTAGATGGTAAAAGAGCCAAACAGCATCATTAAAACAATGTCTTGTCTAAATTTAGTCCAGTACCATGATTTTTCAACAAGATGGGGCACATGAGAGGAGAGGAATTCTGAAGCTGCTCACGTACACTTCGAGGTCGAATAGGAATACGTTCGTTGTCTTTGTTCATCCCCGGGATGATCACAATCATCCTCCGTGGTCCTTTCACTCCAAAAACATTGGTCTCCTATGAGGATAACACGGAGATATGCATCACTAATATGTCAGCTCTCAGATTTACAATAAACTGTGGGTCTCAGGGGCACCGTTAACTTGTAGGCAGTCTACATATTGATAAATATATAAGTACATGTAGTCTTTACAATATGATTGTTAGAGACTAACTTGATGAAGGGAAGGGGAAGGGAATCATGTTTATGGCCAAGAATATATGTCACATACAAGGAATTTGTCCTCTGCATTTAACCCATCCCCTGGGAACCCATCCCTCTTGTTACAACACCGTCATTAGTTGATGTCAATATGTTATTTTAGTAAGTGGTAAATGCTTAAAGAAACTTTTTCTCGCTTTCTCCAGCAAGGTATATTAAATATTATGATATTTGGGGAAAAAATGTTTCACGTTTTTATGAATGACAACTTCTCCATTGCAATGTGTCTCACAGCACCCCCTGGTGGAGCCTTCTTACGTAAATGATTGCACCCAGCTCCTGACGAGCGTTGGACATGTCTGGGAGGGCCCTGTCCGGGTGTAATGCGTTGTCATACACTGTGAACTTGGTTCCCATGAGGTTGGACCTGTGTACACAAACGTCACGCTGTTGGTAGAGAAGTGCGGGTGTTGCTTGGCTCCAAAGATGTGCCATCAAACGTGTTGTAAGCTAAAGCGTACCACAGATGTTGATCATTTTATATGCATCATATTAACTTCTGTAGTATGTTTAGTGCACAACTACTCAGTTAAAGTCTTGTGGATCTACAGTCCAACACATTTTACAGTTAAAAATATACCACAGTTTCAAGATCTTTCCTGCTTTTCAGAGCACAGTTCTTCATGGTGATCAAGGTGAACAAAGGAACAACCTCACCTCAGTTTGCCTACGAAATTCTCTCCCCCGCGTGACAAGTCTGTGGCATCGATGGAAATCAGGTAGTTGGAGGTGGTACTCTTTTTACGCTTTCTGCCAGCTAGCAGGAACACCTGGAAGCGTGATGAAATGCTGTCAGTGCAGAACCAAAGACTCTGACACCTGGACATGTGACCACCTGCATTCTATGTTACTTTCCTGAGTCAAAACTCTGTAGCGCTGACCAAAGATGGTTCAGGATTAGATGACATAAAATAAATAAAATAATTTGTTTTTAAATTAATGTGTGTTTGTGATGGGCCGGGACCTGTGCAGGGGGTACCCTAATTGTAAATTAACACTGTCACTACATAACTGTTTTCTTTCTGAACCCTTTCAGCAAAATATTTTTGTGAAATGAATGTAGGTGATAGGTGAACCCTTAGTAGTGATTAGGTTGATCTTCTTTGCAGCTTCTGTGGCACCCCCCACCCCCCACTGAAATCTCTAGCTCCTTCTGGCCATGGCCTGACCTTCTTCTCATTGTCCAGGTGCAGGTAGTAGGTTGGATACAGCCCACGGTCCATGCCCCTCTTGTCTCGGGTCACCTTGCACTTCACGGAGGTGCCCTGCGGCGCGGGCTGCATCACAAACTCCTCCAGGTCATTGAATTCAATAACGGGGGAGGGTGGTCTCTCCTCCTGGCCATGAACACAGCAAAGTGGGGGGCATAAAACGGTATAAGGTTTTATAAATACAAATATTTTTCACAGTTCCTATTATATACACTGTTGTATACATGTGTATTAGACGTTTTAAATCAATATAAAACCAACCTATAAAGTTAGATTCTGCCAAAAGAAAGAGTTGCTGCTATGGAGAAGCAGCACTCAGGTGTGAGACATAGAGCCAGTTCAGTACCTGTGGGTCCTGCTTGTTGAAAATACAGTGGGGCCACGATAAAGTCGGGCCCGAACAATGTCGAAACGAAAAAACATTTCATTTAATAATTAATTTCTCTGAAGAAATTGCAGGTGTGACAAAGTCACGCAAATGTTGTAACATCGCTGCCATTCAAACCGCCTGAGTTATTGTTGCACTGTTACTCTAGTGTTTCTCGCACACTTCCAAGCTTTTTCTACTGAAACTGGTTTAAAAAAGCACTTTGTTGTGTCTCTCTTTTGTTATGTAGCAGCCTGGACACTAGGGGGAGTAATCGGTATCACGGCTTAAGTAAGGGCAACGGTGATACGGTTATATGTCTTTGACTGATGCAATGTTAAATGTTCATATGTATTAAAAACTTGCAGAGTTACACATCGCTTGCTCTGCTTTACATTAGTCACAGCACACTTGCTCGTATATCCAATTAGAGATATATATTACAGACTGGTTTTCTGTTGTGCTCTTTTATGGCATGTCAGTAAGAATTAATTTATTAATAAATTAGTGTTAAACTTAGAAGCATTTGTTTCAACACTTACTACAATTTAACATATAAAAAATATGCAGTATATCTGTACTATATATACTTTACTTACTCTCATACTGAATTTTTTTCCCATAAGTTTTTCAGATGTCATAAAGTCGCAGGTGTTAGAACGAATTACTGACTTCATTGAGATTCCCACTGTACAAGGTTTCATAAGCAGGATGAAGGAGAGATTAAACGAGGCGAGAGTACAGGTGATTAACAAAGCCCATGACACGTATCTGGGCAGGCTAAAATCATGTGCCCACTGATGTAGGAGAACCTTCAGCTGTCCATGTGCCTCATGAATTTCCTTACCTTTTTCCCTTTTTTGCTTTTTCCTTTCTTCTTTTTTGTCGACTCCACTCCCTCTTCTTCCTCACTCACATCCTCTTTTGCAGACCCTGTTGGGTGAAAACCAGGAATCCCTGTTCAAAGCTTTTGGTGTCAGAGTGTCTCTTGCCCAAAGTAATTACAGTTTGTGACAAGCCTCTTTTTATATATGCAAGATCTAAAATGAAACTACTTGTGGTTCTACGTGTGTAGAAAACTATAGAAATGAAGGAAGAGAGCAAAGAAAAAATACTTTACAGACTGACAAGTCAAAGCACTAATTAAAGGGTTGAAAAAGTATTAATGTTCTTGCACTTTTGTTTACACAGATTGAAAATGGTTATTTAGTAGCAAACTAAACAGAAACCAATCTTTGTTCAAATACATTACAAAATCCTCATTGCATACCGTATAATGAAAGAAAAATGTGATGACTCTTATGTTATGGGTCATTTTTCACTGAGTTCTGCAATGGTTGTACTGCATATGAATACACACATAATAATAAGAAAATGTGAATCATATCACATTTTTAGCCAGATTTCACTCTATGTTTACTGGACTCTTCAAAGTGTAGTGTGTGTTGTCATAACAATGGATACACACAACGGGAAGGGAATCAGGTTTATGGCCAAGCATGTTTGTGACATACAAGACATTTGTTCTCACTATTTAACCCATCCCCCTAATGGGGGGGTGGACAGCTGCACATGGCACCCAGCTTTGTTTTGGATGTTTTGCTCAAAGACACACCTCAGCTAGGATTTGAACCAGGACACTTCTGTATCCCAAGGTAATGTTCTACCCATTGAGCCACCAGGCTCCAAAGAGCAACCTTCTCTCTGGTGAGTGTAATGCCCATTTTAGGAGCATTTTGTTTAATTCATTAATTTACCACAGGAGTCACCAAAACACCAAAAGCAGTGAAAATGTGCATACGCTTAATGGACAATTTACACAAGGGATGGCACATATCCTAATAGTTTGTTTTTAACTTTTTTTCATCTTGACTAAAGTGTGGGAAATTGCATATGCTTCTTGTGACTTTCTTTGTGCAGTTACAAATACCAGTTACATACAGACTGCAGAGGTGAAGGCCTTTGAGCATCTATGTATAAAGGCTTGGAGTGAACACATAGGGCTGCTGTTCAGGGTCAAAGAGCATGAGGGGTGAGAGTGAACTCATAGGGAACTCAGCAGACAACTCACCTTTTTTCTTCTTGTCCCTATCTTTGTCTTTGCTCTTTTCTTTGTCCTTGTCCTTGGTCTTGTCTTTATCCTTGTCTTTTTCTTTGTCCTTCTCCCTGTCTTTGCTCTTGTGTTTGTCCTTTTCCTTGTCCTCGTCCTTATCTTTGTCCTTATCCTTGCCCTTGTCTTTGCCCTTGTCTTCTCCTGCCTGGAACAGAGAGACATCCGTTTTCTTCTTTGCCTTGCTGATCTTGGTATCTGTTTCGCTGACCTCAGTGTCTGATGTGGATTCTGCAGTCCAACAGAAAGCAGCAAGCTTGTATCAGACCACAGTTCATGCTTCATTATTTTTCCATCCACACAAAACTGGCCAAAGAGCCAAATAACCATTCTGGCCAGACAGTTAAGTGCTGTGCTTTAATACGGGTCACCTGGGTTAACTCTAGTCTTCCGCTTCCACTAGACTCAAATATACTGCAGTTCAGAAAAATTTTTCTATAAGGTCTTTAATGTAAATATACAGACTTGACTCTGGAAGAGTAATTGCAAAGGATTAAGGAATGTTTAATCAAATTTTTAGACTAGTCTTATTACTGTGACGAGGACACAACTTGAATTCCTCTATCATATTTATAACTGTACTATTACCTAGCAATGTAAGCTGTGCAATAATGTTGCAAAAATGCATTAGCCAAACATTTAAGCAATGCAGCTAGATAATATTACAGTTAATTCACTGGAAATAAAGTATGATACTTTTTGAGAAAGAGATTTCCATAAATTTGTATACAAGCAGAAGTGTGTACAGTATGCATTCTTCACAAGTGATGGATAAAAGTGAGCAACTCACCCTTTTTTTTGGTTTTAACTTCAGATTTGTCACCGTTTATCTGAAAGAGGGAGGCAGGCTCCTTTTTATTGGATTTTTCTGATTTTTTCTTAGTGTCAGACTCACTCTTGTCCTCTGGACAAACAAAAGAGACAAGCGTCATGGGGAATATGCAGACCGGCGTCTCCTGCAAACAATAGTGGCATTTGTCCACTTTTTGAAATTGGTCCTCTGTCACTGAAGCTTGGGGAACAGCTCAGGCCACATGGTGGATGTAAACACAAAACATTCATGCTACACTTTCAATGAAATAGCAGGGAAACAAAACCTCATTGTTGCACTGTTACAGTTACAGCGGAGCTCTCACAAACTCGATTTCGCTTATGTAGGTTGTCATTTCAACTCTTTGTGAGTTTTTTTAGTTTAAAAACAAAGATCTAATCAAAGGTGCTGTTGAAGATCATATTTGTTTTATTCTGTGCGCTGAACAGCTGCCATTCCTTCTTCCTTCATCTTGCACATGCTCTGCGATCGGTCCCTAATTTGACCCACCTTTAGCAGACTTTGGCTTCCTCTCCTTGACATTGACTGAGGTGCCTTCCTTGGTCACCTTCTTCTTGGTCTTTAGGGGAGTCCCTTCTTCATCTTCCTCAATGTTTTCATCATCGTCCTCGCTGTCTAAGCCTGGTCCAGGAAAAGAAGAAGCTCATATAGTCTCTCCCCTTCTGCAGTCTGAAAGGTTCAACATCCAGGATTAGTGGCACTATGGTCTGAGGCTGTGTGGGCAACTCCACAGTCGGCCTCCCACTCCCAGCTGCTGAATTCCAGCTCAGTCCTCACGTGGGGTGTCAAGCAGCTCATGTCTGGGTTTTCAGCGTCTCTTACTTTTCTTCTTCTTTGCTGCACTTTTTGACTTCTTCTTTGGTTCTGCTTTTTCTTCCTCATCCTTTTTCTCCTTCTCCGCCTTCTTTTTTTTCAATTTCTTCTCAGCTTTTTCATTGTTTGCCACACAAGCAGGACAGAACAAAAAAGAGGCAAAATAAAATGATCTTGTTTCATCTAATGTCAGCGTAAAATAGAAAAAATTTATATTGTGAATCTCCAGGATATGGAGCTATCAAAAACACAACTGAGCCAGAATGTACACTGGGATTACATCTGAAAAAAACTATCTGTTTCTAATTACAATATAATTTAGTTCAGTGACTTAGTATTGCTTGTTAATGGGTATCAGTTACAGGGAGTATTGTGGTACGTGTAGTGTGTGTGGTACAGTTAGGGAAAAAATTATTTGAACCCCTGCTGATTTGTAAGTTTGCCCACTAACAAAGAAATGATCAGTCTATAATTTCAATGGTAGGTTTATTTGAACAGTGAGAGACA
>JABJVR010007117.1:0-11823 GCA_025773905.1 Chitala chitala | reverse complement strand
CTAACAGAGTCTGTCGGTGCCAGGATCAGGCATGAGGATCGGGAAAAGCTGGGATGCGTGGGGTTGGGCAGTGTATGGGGGGGGCTTCAACACATCTGTATGGGCAGCAGCCGCATTGCCACTACTCCTGCAGACGGCTGCATTCAGCACGACTTTGTGTCCTAGAGGGAGACGAGCAGGTTGTAAAAGGAACAGGAGAGACAGAGAGAGAGGGGGAGAGGATGGGTTGGGAGGACGGTGGGATTCGAATGTTAAAGACCCACTGACATACTTTTCAGCCATACAGCAAAAAACTGCAGTGAAAGCAATGTCACAGAGGTCTGAAGATGGCAAAGGCGTAGGTTTGGTTTCAATCAATAGGGGCAAAATCAGCCCAAACCCCCTGCCCCCTACTACACACACAAGGGAAAATTAAGCACTCCTGCAATGTTGGTGGGGCATGTTCCTACATTCCTTACCTAAATCTGCACCCTTGAATGATGGCGGTAGTTTATGACAGCTATATAACTAACTTTTTCTGAGAATGTTACTCAATTCAATCTGAGCATTTTGATAACTGACTCTTATCAGGCCTCAAAGGCACATGACCACTGACAGTAAACAATATATCTACAATAAATATGTGACTTTTCATTTTTATTATTGCAGTAAATTGTTAGCTACCATCCTGTTAACTTAGTTTTCTCAATATTATTTAAGCTTACACATGTAGTGTGAAAGACACATTTTTAGCATTTTTCTATTGATGATTTTAACCTAAAAGCTGTCCTTTCCTAAGCTGATTGTAGCTGTCTCTCATTTTTCTATCCTGTTTGACAGTGTGTCTATTTTACTCTTCCTTCTGTTTCCTTCCCTCTTTGTGCGTGTTTGTGTCCTCCTTCCATCTGTCTTCTGTGTGCCTGTCTCTCTTGTCATTGTCTACCCTCTGCCTGCGTGTCTGTCTCCCTTGTCCTTCTGTCTCCTCGCTGCCTGCATGTCTGTCTCATCATCCTCCCTCTTGTTTTTCCTTTTCCCCACAGGATGTCTCTCACCTCCCCATGCTGTATCCCTGTGACATGATGCTCACCCCTCTGCATTCTATACAGATCAGGCTCAGAATGTGTAGATTTCCAAAGCAAGGCACATCTGTTCTAGACAAACTACAACACTTATTTAATGTGCAGTCCTGTGTAATAACAACCGACAGAAAAGCAGAGTAATAGAGTAATAAGTGGAGTTAAAAATTTGTAATAAATCTGCATTTTCTCTTATTAACCAAAAAGACCGTATATTTCCCCTCACCTTACTGTGTCTTCAGTCAGTTCTATTTAAAATTTCATGCATTTTCATATTTCATTGATTAAAATTTTATGTCTGTTAAGGAAACCTTTAAGTGTTCGAAAATAGTTAAACTCTTGGCACCTTTTTAGATTTTTAGACACTTGTTTCTAAAGTAATTCCTGAGAACATGGAGCAACCCAAGGTTATTCAAGGGTACAACAGTAATTTCCTGTTGCGTAATGGATGTAAAAGCTCTCTGCTTGCTTTCTAAAGGCAGGTACATGTCAATCAACAAGCTAATTCTCACAGATGGGATGGGGACAGACCATCAGCAGGCTGTCAGGGAGATATGTACTCTCTACATTATGGGTCTATTAAGGGTACAACAGGAGTGGTCACAAGTGTAGCGCTTTTTCTTCTCCACCTTCAACAAATAAAAAGCACATCTTGCAGAAGAAACAAAAGCATGAAGATATAGGGTGGGGCCAGGCCAGGTGGTGGAGGATAAAGCATGCCAAACAACACAGATGCTGCAAACTGATGATGGCGAACCACACAGCTATAACACACACACACACACACACACACACACACACACACACAAAATTCCTTTCTCTCCTTCTCCCAGACATCCTCATTAATGTTAATGCCGTTCTTTCACACTTGGATGTTGTCAGCTTATCTCAATGCCTCATGAACCCTCTCCTCTGGCTTACTTTTAAAATAGGGTTTTTTTTGCTCAACCTGCACCTTCCAATGCTCTCTTAGTATCCTTCCTGTTTTTTTTTTCCCCTCCCTGGTTTCAGGATCCAGTGCAGCAATGCTGCACAGGGGTGTCCCAGACAAGCCTGGAGAATAACCAAATACGAGCCCTAGCACGTGTTTGCCGAAATGCGTGTTGGAAAACAGACTGGAAATGGTTAATCTCATTAAAAGAACATCACTATGAAAGCCCGGCACTCTGATAAAATGTCTTCGTTCGATTACCAGTTAAGTGTAAAATAAATGACATCATTAGCAGAAGAAAGCTTAAAGGAACATAAAATAAAAAAAATTATTTATGCATTATTAGTGTTCTGTAGTATTTCATTGGAACCACTGGGTTATTTCTGGCCTGATGCTCACATGTGATGTTTCGCCATGTTCAGTCACATCTAATGGCCATAACCACAATCTAAACAGAAGGTTATTTTTGTATGTGGTGCTTTGTCTCGGGATTTTTTTTCATGGTTTTCTCACTATCTGTATACAACAGGAACAGAATGCACCATCTCCAACAAAATGGTCAGAGGGTCCAACAAAGTCTGCTAAAACTCTGTGAACACACTGCAGATTATAGGTTGCCAGCAAAAATATTATACACAGTCATTATAGTCAATTGCTTATCTGGCATTTCTGTCCATATGAGCTTACCCAGTTTTTCCCCATTTATCACAGGTGAACGTAGCTGTGTTCTTGGAATAAACATCTGAGGCTGTGGTCTGCAGCCACGGTGGATATATTGTTATTGGGATGTAAAGTGTGAAGAGTGTAGAAGGCATCACACAGCTGGAGAACCAGCAAGTGCTGTAGAGAAATGGGTGAAGTGTGAAAAGCGTGGCTCGCTATGGTACACACAACCTCATCCAGCCGTTTCTAAGGCTGTAGTGATGCCAAGGTCACCTTGACAACAGTGGAAGCTCTATAAGCTAAGGTGCTCATTTATGAGAGTTGGGTGAAAAAAAAATCTGAGAACCTCCCACCCTAAACTCAATATCCAGTTGGTCACCATAACGACATTCTTCTCCTTTTTTTTTTTAACTGACAGTTGGAACCAGCAAGCCTTTATTTTCCTTCTCTCACTCTCTTCTTCTGCCCTGTCGTGCACTTCAATGCTCTTTAAATATGTTGAGAATCGTTGAGTCTCAAGCATCTCTCTTCCTCCCTTTGCAGTTCGAGCACCAAGGACCCCTCAGCCACGGTGGGCAAGGTGCGGGACCTGGCCTCGTTCCGACGCCACTTCAGGATGGGCTTCCTGACCATGCCAGCTTCCCAGGACCTGTCCCCCCGGCCCTGCGCTTCTGCCATGGCACCACGCTCCCAGTCCTGCCACTCCGTGGGCACTAGCAGTGACAGCGGGGGCCTTGAGAATGGCGAATTCCCAGGGCCTCGTCCGCCATCGGCGGACCGCCGGCCCCCGGCCAAGCCGAAGCGCCACCCTAGTACCCGCCTCAGCTCCCCTGCAGACCCACGCAGCATTGGTGCTCCCAAAGACGCCCCACCTCTGCCACCTACCGCCCCACAGCACCTTGGCCATCACTCTGACAAGAGAAGCGCGGAGAGAGGTGCGTGAGTGTGCCGACACGACATTCGCGTGATTGTGGATTTTGGGTGACACGTCGGAACAGAATGTGCAAACAGTACCGCTTTCTTTGACTTGGTGTCCCTGGAGATATCCTGGTGCACGTTGGTGCGTGTCATTAATCCCTTCATTAGATCATCAGCCAGGGAGAAATATGAGATGACACTGCAGGGGGACACTCTTTGCAGCCCTCAAGAGATTTCTAATGTACGTATGGTTTTTATAGGAAGTTTGACTTCTTTGTTGAATCTCTGTTGTAAACGTCATTTATTGCCCAGTGGTGTCGGCCTACATGTAGCCAAACTGCTATAAAAATATTATAGTGTGCAGTCCATAATTTCACAATGTATCCGTGAATGCTTACAGGAGGTCACCTGTGATTTTTGTGCGTGGAATGCAACAATAAATCATCAGCTCTCTTATTAGACTGCGCTTCATTAGACATGCCGGTCTTGGCATTCGATTGTGCGTGGGCCTGCATTTTTGACATTTGATCAACATAGTTCACTCAGCCCAGGGTGCACTTTAGCAAGCGCACGTGGAGGAAGTGTGGATATAAGTGAGATGCAATTTAATTGCGTTTAGAGACACGAAGATGCACAGTCAAAAAGGACACGGGTACTTCCTCACACCAAGAGTTGTGAAATATTGGTGCTAATCCTGTCCTTCCTAAGTGTTGACCTGGATGGTTCTCTCATCACAAAACGGCTAATTCTTCCTCTCAGCTTTTTTTTTTCCTTTTGATTATTGTTTATTAGCTTAAATTAGCCTGAACCATGCCAGGTGAAGTTACACTGAATAAGGCATCCAGAGTGCAAATGACCAAAAAATCTGAATGGCTTGCTCTCGTTAGCAGTGTTTGTTGTGTAGTGAGGTTGTAAGCATTAAAGGATGCAGGGTGGCACAGACCATAAAGACAGCTTTTCTCTTTCTTCAACTCTGTGGTTCACAGCAATGAACAAGTCAGACTCAGGAGACATGCTGGGACGGAAGGTGCCCCCCCTCAAGCCCAAGCGGAGCCCCAACACCCAGCTCTCTTTTGACCCACCCCTGCCCCGGGTCCCCCCTCCCCCCACACCACTGCCTCACCCAGCCCAGGAGGGGGCAGGGATGGGAGAGGACAGAGAAGAAGAGGATGAGCCAGTGTACATTGAGATGGTCGGCCAAGTGTTTTCCCGGGAAAGCCGAGCTGTCACGCCCCATCCCGCCCCTGGGCCCACCCCCCCAGCGGTTGCCACCACACCCGAGTCAGATTCGGACCAAAGCGAGGCCATCTATGAGGAGATGAAGTACCCAGTAGCCGAGGAGGCTGACCTCCGTGTTCACCTCCCGCCAAAACATGAGAGGATCCAGCACTCCAAGTCCTCTCATTCGGCCGTTGTCCCATCTTCCTCCTCCCCCCTCCCCCACCATTCCTCTCACTCTCACTCACACTCAAAGCCAAAAGCTGCTGTCTCCATCTCCCATTCATCCCCCTTGCCATCATCTACCTGCACGGCCTCCACACCGGTTCCTCAGCCCCTCTCCAGTCCACAACCTCCCAGGGCACCCACCCCGTTCCTCCTGCCTGGGAACAAAGCCCAGGCAGACCCCAGCAACAAGATCCCAGCCCCCTTCCCCAACCTCCTGCAGCATCGCCCTCCACTGCTTGCATTCCCCCAGCCAGCAGCAGCCTCCAGTGGGGTGGTGGCCTCCAGCGGGGGGGCGGCCCAGCTCAAGGCTAGCTCATCCAAGGTGGCCAGTGTCAGCGTGCAGGCCTCTGCCAGCCTGACTCCCCCGCTGAGCAGCTCATCCACTCCCACCGGCTCCAAGTTGCCCGTCTTACAGCTCGGGCCCAAAGACTCAACAGCCGGTGGAGAGAGACAGGCGGACAGAAAGGAGCTGCTTCTTGGGCCAGCGCCAGGCCTGCGAGCCCGCAGCCACTCCACGCCGCTGCCACCATCATCACAGTCCTCCTCGCACCACTATGCCCACCAACACTCACACCGCCCGCCTTCCCACTACCACCATTACCGCCGGCCTGAGAAGGAGCTGCCTACCTCCCACAGCATGAAACTCGGCTCCCAGGCTTCAGCCCAGACCCAGACGCAGGGTCAGGGTGGGGCCAAGGAGGCCAAGAGCATGGCCTTTCTGCTTAAATCAGAGAAGCGCGACAGAGAAAGGGACACAGGCACACCTGCCAGTGCTGGGACGCAGACCACGCCCACTGCCACGCCCACTCCGACTCCCACACCCAACACGTCCAAGGCCAGTGCGGTCTCTGCTCCATCCCCAGCTCCACCCACATCCGTTGTCCCCACATCCTCCACACAGCACTCCTCCTCTCGGCCCCTGTTCCAACATGCTGCCCCCTCACTGCACCATGCCCTTCCTGCTTACAGGCCGCCTCCTTCAGACAGCCCGCTGCTCTGGACCTACCCCTCTGCCGCACTCAGGAGGCCACCCGCCTATGACAGCCTTCGGGGTGGGCTCCAGCCTCCACCCGGGGCTGTGAATATTTTGAGCCCCTCAACTTTGCAGGGGAAAAGTGGAAGCCTGTCTCGGGATGGTGGAATATCCGTGGGTGGAGCTACCTCAGATGAGGGAGCTTACTGGCCCATGCAGAGAAAGATGTCCTTCAGTCACAGCAGCAGAGACACAGAGAGTAAGTTCTGAACAAAACTGCTACAAATCACAACCATTTCTTTTGTTTTTACCACCTCACGGGTAGCTCAGAGACCATTCCAGGCAGCACAGGACACAAGGCAGGGTACTCTCTGAACAGGGCACCAATCCATCACAGGACGACACACACTTAAGGGAAATTTAGATGCCCCAGTACTCCTGACCTGAAGGTCTTTGGACTTTGTGCATAGAAACCCTCTGCCCTGCTTCAGTGGTTCTCAGAGTTCTGGTCCATGAACCACTTACACCAAGTCTCAGAAATGGTGCACTACTTACACTTATGTCTGTCCTCCAAAAAAATCACCTTTTATTGCACTATAAATAACTAACACTGAATTAGATTTTATGAAAAAAAATACAGATTTTTTTTTTTTTGTAACAATACAGAAAATAGCAAATACAGTGGAACCTTGGACTGCGAGTATAACTCGTTCTGGGAAAGTGCTCGTAGTCCAAAACACTCATGTAGCACAGCGAATTTTCCTAGATAGAAATAATGTAGAGTCGGATGATCCGTTCCACACACCCAAAAATATTCATATAAAAATCATTTTTAATGGTATTTTATGTACAAATTATTGTCCCTAATATCTGAAATGAAAAATAATGATTAATACACAGTATAAAATAAAAATAAAACAAATTAACCTGCACTTTACCTTTGAAATGAGTCGTGGTTGGCGTGAGAGACATGAGAGGGAGGAGAGGAGGAGGAGGAGGAGGAGGGTTATTGCTTGGAAGGAGAATCTCCTTCCATGAGAACATCTGGAATCTTGGGAGTTCTTTCTCTTGAACAAGATTCACTAATGTTACCGGTTTCACTTAATTTATGCTTTTTGGATTCACTGTCATCTTTTGACTCACCGGAATGTCTTTCCTTTCGTTCGTATTTAACACGAACCTCTCCAATGACACTTGCTATTGCCTCCATTGGAGGATTTTGCGGAAATGTGACATTGCATTGTCGTTAAACAGGTTCATCGTTTGCACTGCTACAGTCTTATTCGGGTGGTGCTGTGTATCCCAAATTTTGCACACCTTCCTAATCTCATTTGAAGTATGATATTATGTGAAAAAACATATACTTCATATGAAAATGCTCGTCTTGCAAGTTATCGCTCGTTAACCAAGTTAAACCTTATTTAAAATTTTTGCTCGTCTTGCAAAGCACTCGTAAACCAAGTTACTCGCAATCTAAGGTTCCACTGTATATATATTTGAAATTTTGATTATATCATGATGGCTGGTTTGAGTATTTCAGTGACTGCTGATCTCCTAGGATTTTCACACACAACACTATATAACGTTTTCTATCCAGGAACACCTTTTTGATGAGCGAGGTCAGAGGACAATGGCAATGGTTTGAATTAATAATACAAATATGGTACCTCAGATAACCACTCTTTATAACTACAGCGAGCAAAAATGCATCTCAGAATGCAAAAGAACTCAAACTTTGAGGCGGATGGGTTACAGCAGCAGAAGACCTTGTTAGGTTTTGCTCTTGTCAGCCAAGAACAGAAAGGTGAGGCTGCAGTGTACACAGACTCACCAAAACTGTGCAGCTGAACACTAAAAACACTTAACCTGGTGTGTCTTGATTTGTCCTAAGACACACAGATGGTAGGGTCAATGTGAATTCATGGACCCAGCCTGTCTTGTGTCAACAGTCCTGGATACTAGTGGTAGGGGCCTAGCACAAAATTTTGGGCCCTGTGCATATTGTACACTTCTTCTAAGCCTTTTGAAGGGCCTTCCCTGTATTTGGGACCTGGGTTACTGTTCTGCAGTTTATCACTGTTGGTTGGTGGTGGAGTAATGGTCTAGGACAATGTTTTCTTGGTTAATGTTGAGCCTGTTAATACAAGTTAATTATTGCTTGAATGCCACAGTTTATCTGAGTTTTTCTGCTGACTACGTGTTCCTCTATGGCCACAAATTTCCCATCTTCTGACGGCTGCTAACGGCATGATAACGCACCATGTCACGAAACAAAAGTCTCATACTGGTCTCATGACCATGACGATAAGTTCAGTGTTTTTCAGCAGCCATTCCTAGTTAAAAAGTCAGAATCCAGTAGGGTTTAGGAATGTGGTTTAACGAGAGATTTGCAACATACACGTGCAAGTGACCAATGTGCAGTATTTATATAATGCAGTCGTGTCAAGAGGAAACAGCCTCAACATCCTGTGGAATCCATGTGATGAAGAACTGAGGCTTTCTTGAGAGTAAAGGGAGGCTCTGTCTACTACTACTACAGAGTTCCTAATAAAGTGCATAGTCACATACAAAGTATGAACATGCATAAACATACTTTGGAATTTCCTCAAAGTCACAGCAAAGGTTATTATCTTGTTTCATAATTTATTTTTAGAGAAATTCATTCACTCAGTTTCTGGCTGGGTAAAACTTGTCAGACTAATGTCAATGGACAGCAGGGGTCATGGAACACTATAGCCACATTTACATTTAATTTAGTAACATATGATCTGCAATGTCAATCCCTTTCCAAAGTGACTAAAATGAAGCTGTATGACTCTCAAAAAATTACTGGAGAGCCACAACTCTTCTAGGACTTGCGTAAAATTATTTTGGTTGTGACATTTCTTCATAATCATCAACGGGGAATTGTTTTGCACAGGTAAATTAAACTGCAGCATTACTATTTACAGACTGATCAAGCTGTTAATCTGATCAAAGCAGTATAATGTCCTTGCAGATTTAGAATAATTAACATGGTGATATAGGAAACAGACTGACTTGCCTTCTGTATGCAGACAGGAAACTATAATACTTTCATGGTTGAAAAAGTAAATGCACAAAATCTCACCAAAAAGACAAACAAATAAAAATATTGAATTCATATATGCGTGCACAAGTGTGCATGTTGACACTACATAACTGCATGTACATGTATAACCTTACAGAGTGTGTGTCTGTAAAGTGTATTTCTTTTTACAACATCTGATCAGCTTGATTTGACACTGAGTTGAATACCTGACAGGAGAGGGAAGAGCGTAGTGGGGAAAAGAGATTTTGCTGTAGTTAGTCTTTTTCGTTTAGCAAAAATATCAAGACTGTTTTGTTTTTGAGGTGTGGCTACAGCTTAGCAGATTTGGTTACTTACCAGTTACTGTGATTTACACCTAGAATGTTTTGTGCTCTTTTACTGTCCAAGCAGTAACTTCAATGCAGCACTTAGGAGCTAAAATCTGAGCTCCCTGATGAATAAGGATGAGCTTAAGGAAATAAGTTCCTGTCTCTTGTGGTTAATATATGACTTCTTCCTCCTGCATCTGCTTTAATAATGGGCAATGTACACTTTTTCCTAATTTCTTAGATACACTTCTGTTGTGCGTCTATACTGAAAATGTTTTAGCATGTCTGTCTAAACTGTATACACGTTTAGTAAATTTTTATGTATGTCAAACACTGGTGTCAAAACCATGAACACTCTCTTTACATTGAGTGTAACATTAACATCAAAATAGCACGATCAGTTGGATGTGCTCAACAAACCGTGTGTCCACAAGAACAGATCAATTAGAAACACAAAGTAAGTTTGTAAATTGTTCAAGGTAAATTGTCTGGAGGCATCAGAGAATTTGAACAGAATTGAAAATCACAATTTGTGCACATTTTTACCCCCCAATGCCCCCCTCCCCAAAACTGACAATCACACCCACACAATATAATATACATTCCTGCATATATCAATACTCTAGTGCATTAATGTAATACAATAATGTTTACAATAGCAATCAAATATTCAAAGTAGTAGACAAAAGAAATTACACAAATATCCTAATGATCATGAAACACTATATAGTAACTGAAAAAATGTAAGGAAAACTAAATAAAACTAACTAGATCTCTGTATGGCATCATTATCACAGACAATAATTTCCCTAGCCAAATAGCATTAAAAAACAATATTTTGTAATGTCTTATCTAGGCCTGGCAATCCTTTACTTTAATGTTACCACCTATTGCTTACAGTAGGGTAATACGCTCATAAGAATTGTACTCATATAGCTTCCAATGATAGGACAAAAACATTTTTTGTTGAGTTCAGAAATAGTGAATATGGTGGAAGGTATAAAACAGAAGAATTTGGATGGTTCTGGAACCAGACTTGATCAGCTTCTGCGTGATGGAACCTGACACAGAATGACATCATGAATCAAGTGCTGTTGACCTTTTGGATGTCCTTTATGGGTTGAATGAGAATGTTAAGAGTGAGAAGAAAAACAAGAGGTTGAGCTGTGTTGTATGGACCAAGTGTTTCATGTTGATGGACGACCTCCTGCATGCTGACAGCAGCACACATGGGGACATTACACCCACATGTACACCCACAGTGGCACGCTGTCCAGTGATGAGCACCCACAGTGTAATACTGTCCAATGATAAGCATCCACAGTGGCATGCTGTCCAATAATGAACACCCACAGTGGCATGTTGTCGAATAATGAACACCCACAGTGGTATGTTGTCCAGTGATGCCTCTTATTCAGTTAATGTTAAATCCTTCCTCATCCACATTTCCTGAACACTCTGGTGTCTCTGCTCTTTTACTCAGTCGTTATTTCTTTCAAAAGGCACTCCAAATTTGTGCATCACAAATGCATCACCATCAGCATCACAAATTTGCATCAGCTCATCAACATCAGCTCAGGTTGTCACGACTACATGCACATTGTCAACTACATCTCACACTTTTGGCAAAACACTACACACAAACACACACATTAGCAAAACACACATAATTAAACACACTTCTCTACATTGGACACGTTATTCAAAACTGAAAGCCTACATGTACACATTGCTAAACGCTTGTACTCAAACACCACACTCAATTAAGAATGACCTCATCTCAGGTTCCAGGTGTGAAGTCACTTGTATGTTCTCAGATCACAGATAAATCAGAGCTTCACCACCATAAATAGGAGTCAGTTTTGCTGTTTTGTGTGCACAACAATGGAGGACAATCATGGAGTAAGAGGTCCTCAAAGACAGGAAGAGGAAGAAGTAAGAGAAGAGGAGAAAAAGCAAGAGGAACTGGATCAAGAGAATACAGAGGACAAGGAATGGTGAAAGGAAGAAGGAGCACAATTCTTGATGAAATCATGGCTACTTTGCTCAACCAATTTACTGTATTTTTGTGCTACACTACCGTATATGGATTGATATAATTTTTTCCTGACTGTTTCAGAGAATCATGGAACTTGCTTCTACAAATTCTCATGTGTTCATATATATGGATGAGGTTGGCTTCAATTTAAGCAAGCACAGACACCGGGGAAGGAACATCATTGGAGACCATGCCATTGTCCTGTTCCTGGGCATTGTGGTGGAGACATGGCATTGTGTGCTGTAGTTAGTCAGGAGGGTGTCCTTCAGCCACTCCTGGCCCCTACAACAATGATCATATTCTTAGATCTTGAGAATAAAAGAATAAACAGACTTTGTTTGCCCATTGCATTTGTATTCATTTTTACGGCATGTTAAAATGGAAAATGCAAAAGGCATACAGTAATAGATTTTTCTTATAT
>JABJVR010007116.1:0-11823 GCA_025773905.1 Chitala chitala | reverse complement strand
AGTCCAAAGTTGATTGTAAAGAAACAAAATTAGATATTGGGTCATTAATTTATTTTGTACAAACAAGACAAACTTTTTATATACTGTATTTTTACATAACTTTATTGTACCGAGTCATTCATCACGCTTTACAAACATTACGCACAGCATTTTGATTATCTCTTGGATAAAACGCAAGTTGCGTAGTTAAACTATGCAATTTATTCTGCGTCCGAGGTACGTAATGATCTTTTCATCGTCCTTTTCAAATTCTATGCGCATTTTTGTGATGTAGACGGTGTCATCGGAAACCCTGTAATATATATATATATATATAGTTTATTAAGATATGTTACTTACAGTCCTATCATTACTTGCTGTTAGGTTAGGATGAATCTTGAATCTTAAAGCTGTCTTTAAGATTCAGTGACAATACTGAAAATTTAGTGTAAGGCACTGTTAACTGACTAATGACTCTGATATGGTATTGCAGACTGATTTACTCATGTCCTGTTGCGCAGTACTGTGCTTTAATGCACTATATTGCAGTAGGTGGACTCCTGGGGGTGTCCGGGCACAGCCTCACCACAATGACACTCAATGGCTGCTAAATGAAAGCCCTAGAGCAGTCAGTGGTCAGACCGAGAGCAGATGCAGGGCAGGCCACGTTGAGGTGTGGGGCTCCCGCCGAGGCGTGCACTGATACTCGGCAGACATAGGATCCCGGTGCGAGGCAGAGCAGCGGGGGCAGCCGTTTACACACTCCTGTGTTTCGGCAAAAAGGACCCAGCTGCCAACTCACATTAAGAGCATCTTGATGGCGGATGGTTTTTACACAGAATAGCACTTAAGACAACGGCAAGTTTTATTACAGGTTTTTACCCTGACCGACTTTTACCACTACCTTGGTTTTAAGTATTTTACAATCAGCCTTTGAGGTATTATTAATATGGTGGACTCTTTGTGCCATTAAGGAACAACTTTGGACTCATCTCTATGTTGCTGTGCCTTATAAGGCAGCCATGTGACCACTGAATCTTTGTCAAGTTTCCCCTGAGCAAATAAAGCCAATGAAAACAAAATCTATTTTAAAGCCATGCCTTAACTCATCTAGCAGTCATGACAGTTCTATTAAGAAAAAAAGTAGTTAGGCTGCTTTGCACATCCAGTTCCTATAACAGCAAGGCATGATTTGGAATCTGATCCATTTAAGCAGGCCAGGAAAATGACACACTTGACACTGGCCACATGTCTTTCATTCAGACCCTCACACCCTCTGTTTCTCTCCCTGGCCTCTGCTTTAACTCTGTGCAGCACTGCGGCCCTCGGACAGAGTCACAGGATGAGAGCGAGAGACAATAACGTTTTTTTTAACTGCCACTGAGAGTTCATACGAACACAAAAAGTAAGCGAAAAACTTCAAGCTACGTAACCTAAACACTTCAAGGTTGTTTCAACATAACACAAATAAAAACAAAATGAACCAAACTGTGGAACAAGGCACATTGTAGACATCTGGATCAATGTCTCTGATTGCTGAAAAACAAAACAGGCGCATGTGACGCAAACCAGGGAATGGAGGACTGGTGGAAGCAATTAACAGGGCTAATCTGTTAAATCCTTGATTCTCTCTCCCAAGACACACAGTGGCCAAGTTAACAAGAAGAGGCTACCTGGTTCTCTGAAATACAGCGGGAAGCAGCTTCTGCATGAAACTGGAGACACACAGCAGAAAGAGAAGCCACGTGATCATTTCAGGCGTGCTGACATCCAGTCTCGTACCCACCCCTGAAAGCTCTGACCGCATAGTCACAGCTGAGTGACTAAAATGGCTCCAGCCCACCTGTGCTTTCCCACACCCTCAGAGAGGATGATGTGTCAACCAGCCCACAAGCTACAAGGAATTCTGCAAGCTAAGCCTTTTCCCCAGTCATCAGGGACTGTGCATCCTTCTCCACCACTCTGAGAGTGTCTCAGCAGGACACGGAGAGCACGGGGGAATCTTTCAGCGCTACTCACGGTACACACCCCACCTCGGAATCTAGCGCACAGTGCTCGGCGCTCCAGCCCCTCGTTTCCCACACCGAAGCATGGAAGTAGCAGAGCTTAGCCCACGACCAGATGTGCATGAGGTGAACGTGCTGCGGAGCCTTTCCTTTTGTTGATGTGTGTCTATGCTTACAGGAACTGTGCTGATGATCTGGAGTGTGGCCCTTACACAGAGCTGTGAACACGGCTGTGATCATGACCTGATGGTGGACGGACCAGAGCAACACGGAGAAAGCTGCTCTGTCATCAGACACTGTCCTGTTATGTGTTGGCATAACGCCACACTAAACAACAAAGTATGTTTAAACATAACATGACACCCATCACATTTAAAGATCTACGAATAACACTTAAAGATAACACATAAATATAAATTATGTTCGTTCCTGTGTCCCTTATCTAATTCACAGTGCATTAACATTTTAGATCTCAAATTTATATTGCCCCAGAGTAAATTAAACAAAAGAAAGTAGGTTTTATGTTAGTAGATTAAAACATAAATTACAACAGAATTTCTAGGACTGCACTGTAAAACTATATTTCCTGGAAAACTGACAGGAAGGGAAGCAAAGATCTGAACATTCTCTCAGGACAGGGGGGGAACTCGAGAAACATCTCTATCACACACCTCATCTGTCATCTTTCACATTTAATTGGCTTGATAACTCATTAATTTATAAGATCTGAAGGACTTCAACTTGATGAGACCAAGGACATTGAAGGTAACATTTTCCAATATAATTTTATGCCATATAATAATAACACAAAATGTTTTGTAATAGCATGCTGAAGTAACCGAAGAGTGAGCGACTCCCTGATGTCCCCTGGTTCCTCCTCAGATTTTGACTTGTTTTCACAGCAAATTAAAACAGTTAAAATGGCAAACAGACCCCAACAGGAAGACAAATAAAACAGAACTTAGAGCTAAAACGACTTGTGTGACGTAAAGAAAACACAGCAGACAAGTATCATATTTGTCTGTTTAAATTTTCAGACTACAAGATTAATATTTTAGTATTTTAAATTTATGTATAAAATATACTATATATACATTTAAATATGTACATGTATATATGGCACAATGTACATATCTTTTTGAATCACATTATATTTAATTTTTCAAATATTTAAAAATAAATGTCTTTTAATTTGCAGTACCTGAAAACGAAACAAACAAAACAAAAAAAAATATAAAAATGTAGAAAACGTGGTTCTTTGTTTCATATATGTCATTGAAGGTGCTTTTGCAGTCTTTGATCACATTCTACGAGTGCATCACTAATGACAAAATATGTTATTACAACACATTCATTTGATCATTTTCGTAAAAATGTATGTACAAATAACAGCTCACGTGTGTAATATGTAAAAATACATGTGTTAACCTCAGCATGTCATCCTAATTAATCTTCTGACTTTGATGGGGCAGCACTAAAAAGCTAGAAGATCCTGAGCAGTATTTGTCTTCAGACTTGAATCTACTTGACTACCACAAGAAGCTGCATCGTTTCTCAGAAGAAAAAAAGATCAAATAAGCAACTTGTCAGACCAAGGTCAGCATAACATATTCTCTTTTGCTTTTAAAAGTTTATCATTTACCTTCTACAGTAATTATAACAATTATTTAAAAATAAATATATAAAGACAGGCTGTCATTCTCTATGGGGCATACGATTACCCTACATGAAATGTGAAAGCAGAAGTAAGGTTTGCTTATTTCCCTTTCTGCAGCAGCCGTGCAGCTAGTAATCTGTCAACACTCCTGTCTCTGGTCTTGTCGCAGAAACACCATGACCGCAAGCCCACAGGAGGTGTACTATGGCCATGTCAGATGGCGAGCGAGGAAGACGGAGAGGCGGAGTCAGCTCACCTTGAGATGATGTACAAGTAGAGTGGGATGGCTCGTACAAGGATAAATAAACCCTGAGGATGGTGGGTCTTAAATACCTACAAAACAGTGAATCACTGCCAGCTTGGAAAGAAAGGAACAAATTAGTCTTGAACAAATGAGGGCAGGTCCTGCAGTCCCAGGCAGTGACACCTGTCTGCTCATTATTAACAGCTTCCTTTGTCATTGTTTATTTGTTGGACGTGCTGCTTTATAAAGGTAAAAAAACTGATTATAAAGGAGAAAAGAGTGAATGGTGTTAGAAAGCACAGTTACAATATGCACACAGAAAGTGTTAGAATACCGGTAGATGCAGCAGGACATTAAATTCTCTAGCAGCCATCAGTGACAACTGGAGAAAAATCCTGCATTAGTTTAATTGTAAAAATCTAAAAATGTGGCACCAAATTTTAAAGGAAACCGAACAACGCCAACACGATGTTTTATGTATAGTACATATTAATTAAAATATAAATATTAGCTTTCCTGTGGGGATCTGTGGGTGAGGGTTAATGATTACGCTTCATGAGACTGCCTCGCTGACCCTTCCATCACTCCACACTGGGGACACGCTGCGAAGATTCAGTTTAGCTCCCCAGTAATTCTGCATTTTGTAAAGACAACAAGCCATCAGACCAGCTCCGCCCCCCAGCTCTTGCCCCCACCCACAAAGACCCCTGTAGGAACCACTGAAGACCAGTGAACCGCTCACTGGCAAGCTGTTTGGAGAGCTACCTCAAGGAAGCAGGGCTTTAGAAAGGTGGGCTAATCAGGAGATGATTATAGTGACAAAGGTCACTTCAGTAATCCACTCGAAGGGGAAAAAAAAAAAAAAAAAAAACTTTTTGGAACAGAACAAAGAAGACAAAATGTATTCTGACTACAGTTATTCCCAGGGTTAGAGAAAAAACATTTTAAAGTTTTAAGTTTAAGAAGAATGTTGATATCAGAAGTTTTAAATTTCGGCTACTACATGTGTAACAAAATCCGGCCTCAATGTGTCGACATTGTTATGTGTCTCCAAGCATGCGTGTCAGGTGTGAACAGTGAAAGGCAGACACAGAAAAGAGACAACACCATTGTCCTTAAATTTCCACTGCCTTGGTCTAAGACAGAACAGGCAGAACTATTGTAACAGTAAAACCTTTTCTTCACAGTGACCCTTAAACTGTCCGGTTGAAAGGAATTTGGGATCAGCAGGAATATTATTATAAACAAAAGTTTGCATTTAATCTATATATATATATATATATAAAATGTTGACTTTGGAATAGTTATGAAAAGTACTTAATGATGGATATTTTGCTTAAAAATTTTTGCTGTTAAATACCACACGTCCAAAAAATATTAAATGCTTAACTTTTTTCCACTTAATTCCACTTATTAGGAAAAAAAGCACTTTTGTATAGAAAACTAGAAGTGGTCATATGAATTTAATAGCAAGCATGACAAAATTACACCTTCCATATAATGACTAGGAAGGACTTTTTGAAATGTGCTTCATACATCTATTTCAAATTCAATGAGATTTGTTTTTATACAATCTTTAAGATGTTCTACGTTATAAAGCATTTATGGTTTTGGATTATCTTTTAAGTGGAAAATAGAGAAGTTTTGACTTCGTACCAAGAACATGATAATCTGAAAAGGGCCCTTCTGATGTGCTTTGGTTAAACACACTGATTATAAGATGCTCATGTAATATGCTTTAAATAAATGATGATGTAAAAGGCTTATGAGATAATTAAAGATCTGTCAAAGCTAAGCAGTGAAATAACCAGAAAAGAAAAATGCTGTTTACTGAAACAATGATATACACCGTCCAGTCAAAACATTATGACCAGTAGAACTAGTAGAATAATTTCCACCTCCCAGCAATGAATACGCACACCTGTAAGGAAAAAAGCACCCATGTGGGATACTTCAGTTTTTGAGTCAATGTTTCAGCATATAGCTGCAGTCAGTATTGGCAGCATAAGCAGGTCTTACAACCTCCTAAAGAATCATAAGGGTTTGACTGAACAGTGTATATACAGTAAGTTAGAAAAATATACACACTGTTACTAGTATTCATTTAAGATATCTAATATAAATGTACAAGATAAATCATGCTATTGCTTCTCATGTGACAATCCTTTGATAAACATCTGGTTTGTGTTAATGATTCAATATAAATTGTTTTAGTATTTGCTTTCTTCATTCGGTGCAGTAGTCAGCACTAATTATTAAAAATGGGGATGCCTTATTTTCGTAAATGAAACTCCTATATTCTGTTACACGTGCATAACTGGTTAATTAGCTAACTAAACACTGAATGACACTAAACACCAAATTCAAAGAATTTCACAGTTGTCTTGGGGGCAGAGAAGGAATGTCAGCAGAAGATGAATGTCACAGAATACAAATGACAATATCAGATTTTAAACTATTTTTAAAACGTGAAAGTGTTTAGTCCACAGGCCCAGGAATAATGCCATGTTGTGCAGCAACCTAGGATAACACTAAGTATAATATAGTTATAGTCACAAAGCTTGACAGTAAGACAGAAAACAGCTGACTGAACTCATTCTAACACTGCTAAAGATCATTAAACGCTATGGAGAGCCTCTCTGTAAACACTAAAATCAGAAATTCCAGTACGTTTCCCACCTGCTTCCAATCAGCCCTTGCGGACACAGATGGACCAGAGAACACCACTCAAAAGCTCATTACACACACACTTTCTGCACGGGCATCAGAAACGCAAATGTCACAAGCTTTCAGCAAGTGGAACGAATAACCATCAAAGTTCATCAGAAGGGGTCAGGGCTGTCGTAGAGGTCCTGTGACTAATACTTAATCCTTAATAATGACCCGAGTAAACGCTAACCATTATCCCGACATGACACAGATTTTCTCCTGAAGAGAGGCTGATTGCAAGGATTTCCGTGATCAATACTAAGTGCAAATGACAAGTGTTTACGAATCAAATGCAGCTCCTATGTGAACCACATGTTGGTTTTGTTTCAATGACAGTCAACTTTCCCCCAGTTAATAAAAAGGCCCATAATCAGAGGCGGAAGTCCTGAATCCCACAGGAAAACCTGGAGTGTTAGATCTCAGATAAAACTGAAATTCATAGATTTGTGCTGCAATAACAATCTTGTCTCAGATATTTCTGCTAGAACAAGTAGTTTAATTGGACCTTAAAGGATGAGGCTGAAAAAACAAGTGTTTATAATATCTGAATTATTGTCCTTTGGCCTACTGACATGCATAAACAGAGAACAGGACTGAGGCCTACATAGCTGTATATATTCCATGTGTCCTCTGGCCTCATCTTAAAATGTTCTAAGATGAAGAAAAGAAGAAGCCAGGGATTTACAACAGCAGCCTCTGTATAAATTCAATTCAAAGACAGGATGTTTCAGTATGAAGTGCAATGAGGAAGACAGAAGGGGACTGGAAGGGATCAAATGGCATTCAGAGAGGGAGAAGGACTCTGGAATCTGCTCAGCAGTAAATCACATGCTCTGGACCAAAACACAAGGGGAAGCCTGGAAGAAGGTGTACTAGAGGCCATCTTATCTGGACCCATCAACTGTACCATGCCATCCTGTCACTAAGGACCCTCATAGGCACACTGTATTGGAAGGAACAAGACTGGTCTCAAGCTTAACATGGGGAGACACTTGTATAGGCGATTATGTGCAGTACTGATCAAAGACTGATTTTAGACTGTTTTTATGGCAAACTTCACACCACTAACCAAATCACAAGCCAGTATTAGTATTCACTCTGTCAAATCAGGCCCCTAATATTATATAACAACTAATGTATTCAGGATATCTAATTACATTGGTTAGCATAACGAGAAGGCTTGTGACCTGTGTTCATATTTAGTACCAGTTTCTCTATTAAAGTGTGCCTATGTTTTAAAGGGACATCTTATTTTTACTCTGTATTACATTTTTTGTCTAAATTATTCTTACACAGGGGAGAACATTGCTTCTGGGGGAATAAGCAAAATTAAAAGGAGTTTCATAGTGACAACATGAGAGTCACATTAATAACGTTAAAAAAAAGGAATCAAGATAAAGTTTGAGAAAACCTATAGTAACTTCATTCAGATGACACTTTTTAATAAAGTACAACTTCAACATGACACAGAGTGCCCTCTGGATCCAGATGTTAAAAAGCTGTTTTGCCTGAGAAATATTTGAGGTATGTGAATCGATGCTGTAAATATGCACAACAATTTTAGCTTGCACTCTTTTTAAACTTATACAGTCATAATAGCTCTGCTGTCTTCATATTAAAAAGGAGAGCAGTGCTTTATATAGATTCAAGGCAGTAAGTTTTCTCTTCACACTGTCAACACCACAGTTTTATCCTTAGGGGTAAGAGAACAGAAAGTTACTAACCTGCCATTCAACAATGTCAGGCTTTGGCTGGTAATGTACTGCTAATTGAGTATGTGTGTAAACAGTAATTACTGTGCCTCACACAGGTCAGATTCACAACCAGGAAATAAAAAAAAAACAGGATGCACATGATCCTTAATTGCTGCCTACTCTGGAGTCAGAAATCAAACAAGACTATTGTAATCAGCATTTATTAATTACTGAAAATATTTCCTGCCAAATTCTTAATGTCTGTTCATGAGTAGAAAAGAACAATGATATGATTATTCTGTTCTGTTAAAATCTACAACTGAAAATAGTAAAAAAAAAATTATGAGAGCAGAAGTTAAAAACAAATTCTTTTCAATTACAGCTTATCATTGTTAGGGTAATTTATATGTCCTAACAAGCCAAGATAAAAAAATCTAATAGCCATATTACTCATATGGATAGTTTTCTTCTATGAAACATACTTTACTGTGACAGTTGTTCCCAGTGCTAGAGGTCTGGAAGGTATTATGTCAATCAGTCCTGCTCAGACATGATTAGTGTATTAACAAGACAAATTGTGCCTTGGCTTACAACAACAGGGACATCCCGTCTCTCTAAATGGTCTTTTCGAACATATTTATTCTCAGGAAATTGTTTCTATGTCACCATATTGGAAAAGACTTCCAAGTCGGAGAAGAGTGACTTCAGATCCTTTTTATCAACAAATATTTTGCTCGTGGCAGAATAACACAATATGGTAACAGGATTTATTGGAAGCATTTTTGGCCAGGTGTGAAAAAGAAAACACATTTTCAAAGAACAAAAAAAAGGTAGATGATGAATATGTCATCGTGTCACATCTTTCTTCACTGATTCACCCTAAACTGTGTTTTCTCTTGAACAGTTTATCTACTGAAGTCGAGATGGTTTATTGTGTATTATTTACTGTATACATTTTACCCCTCTGAGGGTGGTGTGGTGGTTAGCACTGTTGCCGTATACCTCCAGGCCTGGGGTTCAATTCTTGCCTTGGGTCTGTCTGTCTGTGTGTGTGGAGTTTATATGTTTTCCCTGTGCTTGATGAGGTTTCTTTGGGTTCTCTAGCTTCCTCCCACAGTCCAAAGATGTGAGGTTGAGTGGTATTGCCAAGTTGCCCATAGTGTGTGTGCTCTGTGGTGGGTTGGCACCCTGCCCTACATGTCCCCTTCCCTGTGTTCTGGGATGGACTCCTGGCTACCTGTGACCCTTAACAGGATGACGCAGTATAGAATATAACTGACTTTATCAGTATTAAATATAAACAACTAAAACAATGCCAAATTTATGTGCCTTTTTGCAGTATTTACTATGTACCTCTGGAAGTCAGAGATAAATGTCTTGTGACAAAATCGCTTTATTTATAGAACTTCCTTGCTTAGTAACATTAAAGCTGGTGAGCTCAACTGGTTCACATGGGAAAGATTCCCCCTGGAGTGGATGCTCCACCAGTGAGCTCCCTCTGCAGTGCATGTCTGTCAAGCACAGACGTGGTCGCTGTTTCTCATGTGGGATCTCGAGTCAGCCCATGCACTTTCTCTCTGTGAATAATTCCCCCCCCCATATGGTAGCACAGGGATGCAGTGTCTTCATCTGAAGAAGGCTGCTCTTAAGCTTTACTGAGGACGCATAAGAACTGGCAGGCAATACACACAGACAGCCATTCACATGTACTTCCCTGAGCATCAGTGGATAATCTCTACTTGTACACTACTGCAGGTATGTGTTCTTATGGAGTGAAGATATGGAGTCAAAACCTGGAGGGGATGCAGGTGTAAAAACTCTTTACTGGAAGGCCATGAAGGACACAGCTGGAATTAAGAGCACAGGGCAGGTTGTCAGGAAGTGAGAACATACCTGCTGCTAGATACATAGTCAAAGCCTGCCCTGTATAAGAACTGCATCCATCGATGATTTGTGGAAGGAAAGTCAATGGTTCTGGCCTTCAGGTTTAAAGGTTCAAAGTCCAGATGGGAGTGTGCAATACCCTTGAGACAGATAATATACCCATATGAGTCTTGTGCATTAGGAAAACCCTAGCTGGGGCACTGCTTTTCACTTTTGTTAAGTTTCTTTGGATTAACAGAAACCTCTTATAACAAAGCAATACCAGATAAAGTCATCATTATCATCACCATCATCATCACCACCACCACAACCATTATGTCTTTTGCTGTGTTTTGCAGGAGTCGAAACCCAAATGACCCAATTAATTTCCTGTTTGAGACCCATCATAAAGGGAAACACATGTTGCCTGCCATCCTCAGGGATAAGATGATGGATGTCTCCTTGGAAGGCGTCTGGCAGGCACACGGGCGGGACAGCAGAACACAGTGGGCTCAGAGCAAGTCCCACGCAGGCACTTCTGATCCTAACACAACATGTCACATCTCACCTATTAAACTGCAAGGATGCGGGCAGCTCTCACACAAGGTGGCTGTCACAAGCTCACCCCCCTCCCCCAAATCTGGAGATGCACATGAATGCTAACTGTTGTCAAGTTTCAGTCTTAAACAATGAATTGTAAGGTCAGGTACATAGATATTACTGCATCTCTTTGTCTGTCTGCAGATGCCCCACGTTTACATGCAGACTCTAAGATTTAACCTCCTCTCCTTATGCTGAGGACACAGTGTGCTTTGGGGACTGAAGCAGAAGGCACCCTTCTTAACAGAAACCCAAAGGCAGCTAACAGGCAGTAATCTTGTTCAAAGACTCGATGGTCCTCCTGCTGATGAAAGGAGCACCACTAACCAGGAGAACCAGACAAGCTGGATCTGAGGATAGTCTGTAATTATTTTTTTTAGATGGTCTTTAGTTAGATCTCATATGTCAGCATAGACTGCACATGGTCCCATACAGAAGAGAGTTAACCATACATATAGCATGTCTATATTTATTTAGCTACATACACTTGTACCAGATACATTGGTTATAATGAATTTTCCCACTGTGGGACTAATAGGGATTAAATTATTTTAAGGAACAGTTCTCTATACATGTAATAATTTCACTTAAATGAAAAGAACAAGGTAATTTGCCCAGCTAGATTAATAGCATGTCTTATATAACAGGAAGGTCTTTAGCCCTCAGAAAATGAAAAAATGTGTGTAGAGTGACCTTGGGATCACTGCTAGTGTCATGTTCAGTCATTGCTGGAAAAACAGAGCAATTTAACTGCTCTTGTCAAGTCATCATATAAAAGAAATCCCAAAACAATCCAGCAGAAAAATATACAAAAAAAGTTAGACACAAAGACTGTTATTTGTACAAATACAGATTTTTTTGTCTGAAGGATAGATTAAGTTTCATTGTCATTAGGTACATATCCATCCATCATCTTAACTGCTTATTCCTGGTGAGGGTCACAGGGAAACCTGGAGCCCATGGCACGGTGCCAACCCACTACAGGGCACACACAACAGGTAATTTGGACACACCAATCAACCTAACCTGCATGTCTTTGGACTGTGGGAGGAAACCGGAGCACCTGGAGAA
>JABJVR010007115.1:0-11823 GCA_025773905.1 Chitala chitala | reverse complement strand
TCTTTCACAAATGTTTGTAGAAGCAGTCTGCATGCCTAGGTGCTTGATTTTACACACCTGTGGCCATGGAGGTGATTGGAACACCTGAATCCAATGATTTGGAGGGGTGTCCCAATACTTTTGGCAATGTAGTGTATATCTGATTTTAAATTTCAGTTTTCTTATACAGTATTCCTTTGTGTGTGTATAAAATCAGTATTCAAGTTTTACCCAACTATATGTGTACAATTTAACAAACATGGTGAGCCTGCCTAACAATAACAGAGAGAACACAATCAGTCATACATGTGACAAACACTCCCAACATTTCCCTCCTCCCTGCCAGTGTGAGTGCCCAACGTACCAGACAGGGCCGTGGTGGTGGGCTGGCCTACAGACCCAAGGTTCTGCTGCATGGTCAGCTGGTGAAGTTTAGCCAGCTAGAGAACAAAGTGAATGGCCGATGTTCAAGAGTAGCGGACAGACAATACAGTAATGATGAACCTCACAATTACATCAGTGTGACAAACATCAGACAGCGATCGGACCCTTGACCTCTCACCTCAGAGTGTGGAATGCCAAACTGGTTCTGTACAGTGTAGGTCTGAAAGGGAAACATGACTAACTCAGTCATGCACGTTGTTAAACCGCCACCCAGCCCAGGGTTCGTAAACATTTCAAAATTCTTTTCAAGACTCACTGTAAATGTCATGCCTGAACACAGGTGACACTTTTACCATGACTTTACATACACAAAAAAAAAAAATTACCGTTACACCCAAAATCAAAGTAGCACTTACAAAATATATGGCAAATGCATTGTCTCAGGACGTTTTCACCCATGACGACTTTCCAGCAACGTTTCTTACAGGGATAGTAAGTTAACACTACGAGATATAAACTGTGTGGAAGAAATCCACTATTCTCACCAGCATCCTTGTCTAGAACACTGCTGTTGTGAAGCAACCCCGAAAGTGTAAAACTTAATTCCTGAACTGAAAACCTGTGGGTTTATCTGCTGTAATGGAACTCGTGCTCAGATAATACCTACATGCTGCAGGTCAACTGCTCCTTGTGCCACAGAATAGAGTGGGTGCGACCCAAAGTCAGATACCTTACAGAGCCATGAAAAGGACAAACGACAGTTTCACTTTAAATACTGAACCCATCTAACACCGTAACATTCAAAATAACAGCTATTTAGCATTAATATTCTGACAGATGAAGTAAGGATATTTTAGTATTATTATGAATTAATTATTTATGTATCACAACAATAACATCCCAACAACATCACATATGACTTCAGCTTTCTACTTAGACACCCACAAAAAAACCCGTGGGTCACGTCCTTACCTGATTCCTGGACAGGAGCACGGCTCCAGGGGTAGGACTGGGCCGATACGGAATGGTGGCCCCCTTTGGAGGAGACTGGTGGGACAGACAACAGCTAGGTCACATTCCAAATTTGTGCCAGTGATGTTAAGCGGTGAAAGCAGGTAAGTAAAAGCTATTTATAAAGCACATTTGAAACAACACTGACCAGCCACACTTTTGTATAGAATTAAAAAACAACAAGAACAAGGAACATGGATTTAGGACACAGAAATATAATACTATGTTCCAGGTGTAAAAACACATTATTCTGAAGGGAGACAGTCTAAGCTAACAGGTAGACAAGTAACATAACAGGACATATCTGGCAATTTGTTTCTTATTATTTATGGATGTAATTTAGCTTCTGGATGTTGAGCATACTTCTGTGTGTGTGCAGACCAAACAGCCTTCCCTGTTCTCTAGGCCAAATCGAGTGCAGAGCAGGAAGTCTGGGCCTCACGGAGGTGAACCTTATGCCGAGTTCACATGTAAACAAATTCTGGGGCCGAGTCAGGGCTGAAAAAAAGCAGGCCCTGTCCCAGTCATGTCCACACTTAGCAAGTACTGCTCAGCAGCTGTTGCTTAACTTGAGGTGAGTAAAAAGACCCATAAAACTGAGTGACATTATTGCAGATGATAGCTTGTGAAAATGGAGTTTACGGTGTTGACTTGCTATTTGCATTTAGCTGGTTTATATAATGAGATATATAATTCTTCACATAATGGCAGCGAGTGCTGCCATCATTGGACCCTGCACCTCAGCAGGGCCAATCTCTGAGTCCTGCAACTGCTGCACAGGTGCACACATACCCCTCCATCACGCCTCTGCGATTTGTGCAGATGTGAACCCAGCATTAGTCATTGACTTGAACATGACAGGCAATATATGTAACTCTCAAGTGTTTTCGTACATTATACCTTGATTTTGACACACACACACACACACACACAGATAGATAGGTACAGAAATACACAGACAGACAGATAATTTCCCTTGGGGATCAATAAAAATTATGTTGAATGTAATTAGTGTGTTCCACAACCCATGACATGAATCGGTTTTTGCACATGTTGGAATGTTGGAATTTCTGCAATTGATACAGCAAAACCATGTTCATGTGCCATTATCAATAAACTCTGTCCTCCTTCCTACCTTTTCCTCAAATTTTACGCATGTCAAAAATTTCTTGCATAAATATGGATTTGTGTATGTCAGAAGTGCGTATCTAGAGAACTGTCTATATGTAATTGTCCACTGGCCCACAAAATACACAGTCTTTGCACAACTTGTACAGGCTTTCTGAGTGTAGGATTTTACCCTGTTTTTAAAGCTTTTTGGTCTGACTTGGGAAACAGTACCTCGAGGATGACAGTGCAAATGAGCCTGACACATTGGATGACGGCATCCTGGGTTCCCGACACTGTTACTCCACGTTCTGTCGAATTGGGCAGCAGATCTCCAGCCACCTGTATTTGGGCTCCAGTGCTCTGTCAGCAACAGTGGTGTAAAGGAAGCAGGTGAGCCTCAGAGAACATTTGTCAAAAGCAGGAAAATAGGGCATCCTCTGGGTGCCTTTACCAGGACAGGAAAATTCTACACACAGTGGACTTACTCACCTCACGGATCTCCTTAATCTTTGAGCCTCCTTTGCCAATGAGCGAGCCACACTGGCTTGTGGGAATGACCAGGCGGAGGGTGACAGGAGGCCTGCTGGTCATTGTGCCATTGGCCACAAGGGCAGCCAGGTCCTGGTAAAGGAAAGGAGGAAAAAGCATAAACACAGCAAGAGAAAGCCCAGTGGCTGCCACAATTTTCAGCGTAACAAGGAGTGATGTAGGAAAGTGATGTGAATTTTGCAAACTGAAAATCCCACTGCCTCTGTTGCTTTTTTAAGGGACAAACTGAGAGTTATGGGTATCGATCTGGGCAGAATTATCTGCTCGACATATGTATAACGAACAAAGTGCTTTAAGAGCTTCCTAATGATACCTTCTCCTGTATCTCTGCAAAGTGCTGATCAATTAATCATCGCGGTAAAGGTCACCACTGTCAGAAACAGGGGATACTGCTGTTTCGGTTTCTATGGAAATCTGGCTTTTTCTCTCCCTTAAATGGGATTCGTTGCACAGACCCTGAAGAACATGAGTGACACTTGCAACCCAATGCCCCATGTACACAGTTCCCATAAAACCTTTGGCATTACACTTCACTGGCGTTCACTTCACAAAGAACAGAGAGTCCGTTACACAAGGGACACGTGGAGACACGTCCTTCTTTGTGCCCTTTGATGTGTGAACACATATATGTGATTCATAAATGATGGAAGGCTGCAGCAAGGATTAAAAGAAAACCACCCTTTTCCCACTCCTCTTTGTTGTGCTGGTGAAGGCTATATGATCGATTCTGTGTCCTGCCGCAACCAGCAGGCTGTGTACAGGAAGCCTAATTAACAAGAAATTAATTTTTAACGCTCTTCTGTTACCTCTTGTGGTCTTTTTAATGATAGTGCTGTTCTTTTCTCATTCTCTCATAAGAGGAAGGCATCCAAATTATAGGAGGAATGAGAAGTCAATCGTGCCAGATGTATGGGGGCAGTTAATGACACTAAAGGAGTTACTGAGATTCTCCTAAATTGGAACCTACTTAAAGTTGACATTGATGCCAAGGAAGAAAACCTCTAGCTTTTACTCTCTGAAAGCTCATCAGCAGAAATGATTTCTTAAAATAACATTTGGCGAAGTGTGGAAAGGCATTTCTTGTTAAGATTTTAGTACACAAGACGTGTGTCTGGTGCAGGTACTACTGCAGGACATCCTGACTGTTACCATGACAACACAATAAAAAAAGATCACGTATTAGAGGGTGAAAATCTTAAAGATATTTAATGAATGCTGTTTGGGTGGCCTGAAAAGCAGTGCAACGGTAAGATTTTGGCCTGACTGACCAAATGTTCTGAACGGGCAAACGGGCTCCCTCCAATGCTTGTGGGAGGGCTATCGATTGCACATCTGCATCTTCAAATTGGGAAACAAATCCATATTCCACTCTCCATAAGGAGAGGCCTTGTGTATTATAATCGTGTTCCACTAAGTCTTGGACCAGCGCTCCAGTCAAAATGAGCATTTCAGGGAGGGGGCACATAAATCGCAACACAATACCTCCTCCAGCTTCAGTGTGATCATGGCGAAGGCTCTGAGGACGCACTCCGTGGGGCCAGTGATGGTGATGATCCTCTCAGGGCAGGATCCTTCGGAGATGTTCACACGTGCACAGCTCTGAAATCCAGGCAGGGTTAATAATATCTGTCACTCAACTAGTGTAAAAAAAAAACCATCACCTGGGACATGAGAAAGCAATGAAGAACAGCCTAGGCAGCCCTGAGCCCAGGCAGGAAGGGATACAGCTATTTCAGAGCTATTTTAGTTCTCTGCTGTTTAAGGATAGTTCTCACTAATGAATTCAGGACCGTACTAACAAGAATTTGGTCATCATCGGTAGCTGCCTTGACATTCATAAACGCATACAGACTAAGCCAGAGTTTACATACATAACCCTACTACAAACCCACATAAACAGTAAGTGAGGCTTAAGAAAGGCCAACTCCATCTGACAATAAGATTTCGAAGTCCTTCATTGTAAGGCAGAGAACACCTCACAAAGGAAGACTGGAAGGTTTTAATAAATAAGGAACACGGCTCACCTCTTCTCGTATTCTTTTCACCGTCTCTCCTTTCTGTGGAGGGAAGAAAAAAAGAACCTGCAGCATCTTGTATGTGTTTTGTTAGAAATTGCATTTCAACCTAAGAGCGGGAGAAATGAGGTTAGCCCCAGTTTGCCAGTGTGAACAGAAGCTGAACAGCTACGTGTGGTGAGCATGCCGCATCCCCTAAGAACAGCCTATTCTTTTGCGAGGAATGAGAAGGGCAAGGTAGCGGCGCCGGACTGCACGTGAGTTGCATCAGCAAAGCCTTCTCTCCCTTGCGCACCTGGAGGAACGTGTCGTGCAGCCCTGCTGTTCCCTGCAACGGCCTCGTTTGTCTTATGGTTCTGTGCCTTGGCTCTGGTCTTCACCCGGCTGGCGATGACACCACTGCCCTTGAGACAGCGCACCTCCGACAATTGCACCAGCCAATTAAAACCAGTCCTCAGCGTCAAGCTGTCAGAGCACTGAGAACATTTGTCTGTTCATCTTTCTCTTCTTTTCTGAAGAGACGGTTTGTAGTTTTATGCTTACATACTGGGCACAGCCTACCCAATACGGCTGTCCTGTTGTTGTACACCTGCCTCTGTGAAGGCTGGTTTCTGAAAGCCAGGAGGGTCTATTTGTGCAGGTGTTCGCTGCTTGGGTTTCCTTCAGTGGATGGAAAGGCTACAAGATTTTCTAGGGTCATGCAGAGGTCAGTTTGCAGTCCTGAAAAAGAATCTGCTCTTGCACAGCAGGAGAAATGTGCTGTCACAAGAGGGCTGTAAGCTCACACTTAGCAGTCCTGCAGGTGCAATCAGGCAATGCTTATTTAAAGTCTTCATGGTCAGAAAATACACTGGCAGAGCCCTCCACTGCTGGAACATTTGTGCATGTTCATATCAGCGTCAGCCCCCTTCGGTGATCTGGCACCTCACAGGAACCATTAAATCACATTTTCAACATGTGCAACAGGTAATACATGTTCAGAGAAACTCCTGTGTGGGCGTTTATGGCTAAAGTAAGGTCCACGGGCAGCCCATTTGCATTGCAAAGTTTGCTCAGGAACAACTGCGCAGGGGATCGTCATGGCCTGGATACAGAAGTGTCACCTGCTTCAACACCACAGCAGCTCTCGGACTCCTACCTTAAACAACACAAAGCCATAACTTCAAGGCACATTAGTGGGAAGACTGCTGGCAAAGCTCTTTGTTCTCCATGTTCTGGAAACAGCAGCAGCAGCAGCAGGAACAGCAGCAGATTTGTGCAGAGACTGTGATTGATCGAGCAACAGGAAACAGCAGCTCGAGATGACACACAATCCCTTCAACACTGCCTACTGCTTCTAACCATCCCTGTTTTGATTTATTGTGGATCGGCTGTATTGTACATGGAAAAACCTCAACAAAGCGATAGCAAGCAGAGGTAGTCATTGTAAAACAGTACAACATGACGGCTATATGACTACATTTAAAACGTGATGAGCCCAGGTTAAAACCCCAGCACCATTTATGCAGCACTGCTTACCTGCAGCATGCGGTGTTTAAAATCACAAGGCCAGTACTTTCAGCACTGCAGTCAGTGTATTATACCAAAGGTAAGCCTGAGAAACAACACTGGAAGCTTTAAAAAAGTCACCTGAAGGACAAGAAAAGGTGTGTACAGAGGCAGAGCAGTGGGTATCGCTTACCTTGCCTATGATGCTGCCAACTTCCTGTGAAGAATAAAGCAAGAGGGGGAATTAACACCCATACAGATCATAGGTGCCCTGGTCCAGAGCCCTCACTGCTACACATCTGGGATCTTCAAGTGTTGAGAATCTTGCAGCCACTGGAGTAAATCTTATATTTTCACATCAGACAGTGAGTTAATGAAAGGTACCTCGTAAAAATAGCATAGAATAATATCGGGTAACTAATACTTGGAAAACCCTCTTATTCTGAGAAAATGTGACTGAGAATCCCAACACCTGCGGTTAGCGTGCGTCGTACTCCCGTGTCTACTTTGATGTCTTTGTCTGCCATGTGCGTGGCGTGCGCTGGTCTGCCCTTGCACGCACGTGTGATCACGTGTGTCCCCGGCCACACGTACCTTCCCATGCATAAGCAGCCTCAGCGTGAGGGTCACGTTAACGGCGCCTTCCCTGAAGTCCTGCTCGCTGTTCATGGTGGAGTGGGAGTCCGGCGCAGGGAGATGCATTAAAAACGCTGCTCTGCAGGCCACACTCCAGGAGCACGGCACGCTGTCTCCCTCTCTCCCCCCGCTGCTTCCTCTGCAGACGCAATACAATACCACCACGGCTCAGCGTATGCTTCACAGCTTCAAACTATTTACGCCTTTCAGAACAAACTGATAAATAATGCATTCACACATTTAACTTATACCATTACATTTGCTGGAATAACATGGCTCTAAATAAAGCCACTATCCATCTGTATGTTAAAGCACAGGGCTACACATGCAGATGTGTCATTAAGAGGACCACCACCCTAGTGGCTATTCCATCATTTGCCTTCACCTGAGAGTGACTGGGAACATCTCCAAGCGTGGTTATTATAAGCAAAAACCAGTCAGAATAAGAGACTTACCCTGCATTTTAATTCAGTTTAAGGATGCCAAGCAAGTGCTTACTAAAGTTAGCCTATTAGGGACTTTCGAAGCCGGGGACAAGCCAGCAGAGACAACTTGGGAAGTGCAAGAGGTATGTATGAAGAACAGACCTAAAGAATAGCTTTGGAGTCAGTGGTAGACAATTATATTCTGCCTGGTCCCTCAGCACGTGGAAGCATGCTCATGACACAAGAATGCCCCATGTAAATCACATTTAGATTAGAGGAGAAAATGGAGTGCCATTCCCTTCCACCACAAGCCAAGGAGCAGGTCCTGCTGCAGTAATGTCAATATACAGAAGAACATGCTCTAGGATCAGTGGAACCTTGTGTTTCCACTAATCACTTATGCTATACTGTGACCACGTTGAAAGCACACACTTCACATTGTTGCAGTGAACTTCACAAAATAGCTTACATAATAGAGCCATGTATGCAAATGTTACCACATGCACAGAACACTGATCCTGCATCTGATTATTCCTTTTGAACAACATGCTCAGGCATAAACAGCTCCCTCAGGCCCAAATATATCCCCTTCCATTTGCAGTACAGTGTTGCTTCATAAACACTAAAATCTCTGCTCAGCTTTCTTTCTATTTCTTTACATGCGTCCACTGGCTGGGTACTGCACAGCGTCAGTGTTGGGGCAGTAAGGCAGAGATGTACACAGTCAGCAGCTCCACTGGGTAACCTATCACAGGTGTAGGCCCACTCTTCAAACTCTACAAGAACTTCCTGCTTTTGTTATGCAGTAGAAATCGGGAGCTTAACCAAGGCTTGATCCCACTGGGAGCTGATATAACTCTGCTCATTTCTCGGCACAGAATGTGATGAAAGGGAAGCAAAAAACAAGCGTTTAATTTGTCCAAGTAAAGGCAGTATGAGCTGAAGAGCTAGATTGTTAATGAAGGAGTCGTACCAGAGGTGCCAAACCGTGGTCCACGTGTTCTACAAGTCCTACACATTTTAAAATACATTTGTGCCCAATTTACACTTAATAACAAGGTGAGGTCCCTTACTGTCCACGCACTGACTTTCAAATAGCTGAGGCCACATTAAAACCCGCACGCTCTGTGGCTTTCAAGGCTCATGGCTGTGTCCTTGTTTGAGAGCTTCTGGAAGTTTCCAAAACAAGATTAATCTGTAAGGTCCAGGAAGCGTGACGCTTTACAATAAAAGCAGGCATGAATTCATGCGCGTTCCTCCCCAAGACTATATGCAAAGGCTGACGTCAGTCATGGCACCATGCTGTCTGTGTGCTCTTGACACTGTCTGGTTTGATCATGATCTCTAGAATATTCAGATATTCAGAAGGGCTTTCAGGAAAAGAACTGCTTACTGAGGTTGTATTTATTAGCTCTGATAATAATCGCAAACAATTCCAGTTCAGATGTGGTGCACATATGACAAAGTGGTAAAGGGAAAAATTTACTCATGAACTGCATCCTCTAATTACCTCAGTTCTGAGTGTAGAGGCAGAGCCAGAATTAGGTGGCTGAATTAGACCCAGTGATTTAATTGGTGGGGTAGTTATTTCGAAGTTATTGAGGTAGCAGGAAACATAATGGTGTGACTGAGGAGACCGGTGAGGTAGTCATGCTTCCTGATGATGTGGTGCTGGAATCCCTTTGACTTGTCCATTGTCTGAACAAGTACAGAAGATGTGTCACGCAGAATGTGCACCATGTAAAATTTAGGTGTTCTCTTGGGTTTCTTGTTTACTTCTCAGTTTAGTTTTGGTCACCTGCATCTCCTGTCTCCATAATCTCCATAATCTGAATAAACTCAAGATGCTGAAGTCAGCACAGCATGTGTAAAAAGACCATAAACAGAGTCATGTGAACCAAGACAGGCTGATGAACAAGAAAAAGGTTGAAACCAATCAGGGAAAGTTTTAGCAGTAAACTCTGTAACAAACATTGGGGGGGGGGAACAAAAAAGAATGCTACTCCCGCATAAAAGTATAAATTATCCCAATTTAATGCATTAATGTTAAAACACCATAAACAAAAAAGAAATTTTGGAAGACTGTGATATGAACAACGAGGTACATTAACGAGTGGTGTCACTTGGGTTTGTCGCAACACAAATTTCACACAGGTGGGAGTCACAGCCCCCCCTACATCTAACAGCCAGCAGCCCCTGAAACCAGCAACCAGAAAAAAACAATACATACATACATACATACATACTTATGCGATTCTCTGCTAATTACACCAGCAGAATCCTCCTCATACTATTGCGCTTGAAACTGTTGCTATACTTTTGATGTAACTACACATTACAGTGGGCTTCAGGACGTGGGCTTTGTCAGCTGCTCCCTTGTGTGGCCAATCCCTGTGTGGTCCGGCGTCGCGCCTGCTGGATTTGTGACAAGAACAGGTGTTGGCATGGCACACTAAACTCTGGAATAAAATCAGAGCAGTTCCACTTCAGACTGAAGTGTTGTGTTCTTCACTTTGTTCACACGCACACTGTTTTTTCCCAGACACAGGCAAACCCACCATGCAAATTCACCACAAACGTTCAACTTGAAGCTTTGCCCTGAAAACGCGACACATGTCCAGAACAGACCAATGTGAACGCTGCACACGAGCTGTTGGTGGATTGTTTCATTTCTGTATGCGGGTTGGCTCTGACGTGTGTGAGGGGGCGGCCTTCCTCTGAACTCGCGCAGAATCCGAAGCATGAAAGTCCCGCGGAGGAACAGAGGAGCTCTGTGGAGCCCCGCTGCCTGAATTAGCATTCAGACCACAGGCCGGGAACTTACTGGCCTGAAAGTGATCTGCTTCATACTGGGACTCAATCAGCATGGAAAAAGATTAACTTGGAAGCGAGCGCGATAAAAACTTCCACATCTGCCTTTTGCTCTCTCTTTGTTTAATTTCACAACAGTGTAACCAGTCCGGTTCCCTCGATCCATGGAGCTCACGGTGAATGTGATTATTCCTACAAGCATTCAATTTGCTAAATCTCATGTGTATCTGCCTGTTCAGATACACATTTATTTGTATTCGAGCCTTTGTAATTCATATCTTTAGTTCTTTTTATTAGGTACAGAGGGTGGTTTGATTCAAGTGCCTCCGAATTCAATTTGTTTGCTGATTTGAATTTCAAATACAAGGACCTGGGTGCATGCTAAACCAAAAGGAGTGGTAACACAAAGTCAGATCCACTCTCTAATTGGAGGCTCTACAGAAGCAATGGGGTTCTCACATTTCATAGGCCTGCTGATCGGTGTACAGAGGGCAGTGCCAGGCTCCCCCTCTGAAACCAGTGAGCTGGAGGTGAGCAGCTGCTCTGCTGTGTACACTGAGGTACCTCTGGTGGCTGCACCAATTCCTCAGCTGTGCCTTATTCCCAGTCACTTGGGGAAGACCACTGTTTTGAAAGGATTATGCTGAATCAGTGTTATTCCTCTTTTCTTATCTTGCATGTTTACCTGCAACAAATGAAGTTTTATGGAAGGCTGTGTCCTGGTTTCGTAGCAAATGTGTCTTCCTGCTCAATTCCACACCCAGAAAGTAGCCGAGTTGAAAGAGTAGCCAGAACCTTTTGGAACAGGAAGGTGGAGCGCAGCTTGTGCCTCTGTTCTCTAAAAAACTGCTCTGCTATTATGAGGGAGGCAGATGGATTAACAGGTCAGGGACTCAGGGGTAGCTGAAGGCCTGCTCTGCCAGTGACCCTCTGGCAGGCAGAATGCTTGTGACAACTCAGAACTTGGAATAAACTCTTTTTGCAGCTTTGAATTGAATTTAGTCGAATAGTTACCTTAATTTGTAATTTCACGTGGGGCATAATTTAATCAGAATCAGCACTGACAGTTTACATACTGAGTAAAAAAAAGGTTAGTTTAAAAGCCCTCAGCGTAACGGTGTCCCGAGGCTTCGGGCCGGAACAGGGTTCTGTGTGGGCGCCGCTTCAGTGAGCCGCAGCCAGACCCACTCAGGCACTGATGGGCATCGCACCTCAGCTGCTGGACTCTAATGAGGTGTACAGGGAGCGGCGCGGCCCCCTGCTTCGGAAGGCCTTCACACTCCTCTACCGACCCAGTCCTGTCTGCAGATTGTCTATACAGCCAATTCAAAAGAGAACTATCCATCCATCCATCCATTATCTACCGCTTATCCGGGGCCGGGTCGCGGGGGCAGCAGTCTAAGAAGTGACCCCCA